>RCOT01014419.1:0-20749 GCA_004027125.1 Gossypium thurberi
TCAAATGATTTTTTAACCTTTTTTTTATAACCCAATATATTTTATGAAATATTTATATTAGGTATATAATTATTTTTCTATTGAAATTTATTTTAAATATATAACATTATATTTAAATTTGTATTGGTTATATTTTAATATTTAAAATGTCGTGTGGACCACACGGGCTGGCTTTTTGGGCCATATTGGCCATTTAGGCCAATTTTTGGGCTTGATTTGGATCCGAATAAGGGACTCGAAATTTGGGTTCATAGGCATCGTACGGGGAGGGAAAAAGATAAGTTTTAGCACGTTAAAACATATGGATAAGCTTAAGAGGTGCGTTAAATAGAACATGTTTAACTATACCATGAGTGATGTTATGATCTGAATGTGAATATGCAAGTATGTATGCCATGTGATATATGATATATGTATGTATGATTTATGTCGATGATATGCATGTGTCTAGGGGGTGGGTTATGATATGATGGAGAAAGTGCTATATGACAGTTTATACTACAGATATGGCGATTAGTCCACAAATCTATGCGTGACAGCTCATCTGCAAATATCTGAGTGGCACACTGCCACATATTGGTGCGATTGGCTAGACGAAGATAGTGTGTAGCGAATAGGGGAATGTCATGATATAAATATGATTCGTTAAAATATGGTAAGTTATGCTATACTACGATTCGATATGATATGATTTGTTTAGGTATGATAAAATATGATCTGTCTAACAATCTGATATGATAAGAAATATTTCGATATATGCTATGAGACGATCAGATACACATGTTCACCTATATTGTGATTATGGGCCAAATCATACATTGGGCTTAAAGCTCACTTTTTGCTTGCTTTGTTTTAGTTAATCCTCTAACCTAGGAATGGACAATGAATCTTGAGCTTGGGTTTCATGTTTTGGTTTTTGAACTGTAGACTCATTATTTGTTTATTACAGACATTCTGGACTATATTTGGTTTTTTATTTTCTTTTGGACATTTTAAATTTTGGCTTAGTTCGTTAGGACTATTTTGGATTATATTGCGCAAAAGCTTTTATCATTTAATGATGTTTAAATAAAGACAACTAAAATTGAATTGCGATTTTATAAATAATACGATACAAGGTTTTTTGCTGCAAGATTAATGGAAGTACTCTAAAATGTTTTTAGCTTGCAAATATTTTAAAAGTGATTGGTTTTTATTTTAGTAACACAATTAACGGTGATGTCAAAAAATCGTTATGTTTTTCAAAATAGTTATTCGGTTGAATCTTCCTTCCGCTGAAGTTGGTTTTCATCAAGTCAAACATTTGTCTCTTTTTGCATAAGCGTTATAACCTCCATAATCCGACCGTAATGTCTAGGACGGGTGTGGAGTGTTACATTATATGTGAAAGTGTGTTATGAAATGAGTTCTTCTTCCTATTCCTTAAGTGGAAATTACTAAAACCTTTTTTAAGTCTGGATATATCTGTTTATTGATACTCTAGAAGCTAATGTTCTGTTATGATCAGTAGTTATTCCATCGATTGGTAAGTATTACTATTTTGCATGTTAAATTTTGAAAGAGTAAGTCTGTAAGAGGTGCATGAACAATAAGATGTAAGTATAAGACTTTGCATGGGAGTTGTCAGTGTTGAAATTGATGGAAAATTTTATATGAATGAGTCTTAATGATGTATTTATGTTATGAAAGTAGTGGTTGCTATTGGATCGAGATGGATTTCCAGATCTGGAGTTTTGAACTGCCGGTATTGGGAATTAGGTGAGTTTTATGCTGACTCCTGCATGTATACTGTTCATATCAAGAGATACCTATAGAAAGTCGATTGAACTATGAATCTAAATCTATGAGAAGTATAATATGTGTATGGGTAGTGAATTTTATAATTTCAAGTATGTAATGATTGGTCTATGAATACTAAAATGCTGATGTATGGATCTTTATATATGTATGGAATGTATGTTATGAGATGTATGCCTTGTTAGGTGTATGTTAGTAAATTAAAAATGTTGGGCTTTGAGTGTGTCAGTGCATGTAGAGTCTGTGTCTAGTCACCAATGTGGTATTTGAAGAAGTTTGTCAGGACAAAAAAAAAACTCTGGTATGAAACTTTGAAGAAAAGTCAATGGCCATGACACCTTCTGAAAAAGAACTAAGGAGTGGTGATTACCTAATGGGGTTCTCTACGTGTATTAGGACGATGATGACAAACCTCATGTAATATGAGTTTAGGCAAATCTATATCGTAAACACGACAACTAAGAATAACATTTGTGGCGAACTCTAAAAGGAATATCTATATGGCAAATTCTAAATGGAACGCCTCGGTGGCGTACTCTATATGATTTTTGGTGTGGCGTGTTCTAATAGGCCTATGTGGCGTAAATTGTCAGGGATGTCTCGTAAGATTTGAATCTGAATGTTTATCTCTAGTGTAAGGTGTAAGTAAATTCTTTTAGTTCTGTAATAAGTAAAAATAAGGTGAAGTATTGATATGTTCTGGGTTATGAGGGACTAAGTCTATGTGGTTTTCCATAAAAAAGATATGTGTATCTGTATGTCAAGAAGGGGTATCCGTTATGATGATCTGTAAATATGGAAAGTGAGGGGTATTGTATCTTCTTCTAAAATTATTCTGAACCAGAGTTAATGTAATCTTGAAGTATGGGATTTTGATATATCACGTCATGGAATTCATCATAATGGTTTATGCAATGATTTATCAGTAAGGATATGTGTGGTACTGAATTAGGATATGACTGAGTATGAATTGATAGTACTATATTCTACGTAAGTATTCACCAAACATAAATGAATTTCCGCTCGTGAAAAATGTCAACTGTTTGAAATAAGAATATGGGTTAAGGCTTGCATTGTTAGAAGTGTTTTATGAGGGTATATTTTTTTAAGAAGGTGTCTCAGTATTATAAGACAAGATTTATGACTGTATTATTTATTTAACAAGGATTCAGGTCACACAACTCTAACAATCTCCACTGTGACACTAATTCTTAATGAACAAGCTCTTCACCTCTTCCACAAAATCCCTAAAGGGGTATTCTTCAATAATGAACCCCAACCAAGTTCAAGCAATGCTCAAACTTGGTTTTAGGAAGGGACATAGTCATCATATCCGTAGGATTATCATGAGCACTAACTTTTCTCACAGCAATATGACCACGAGGAGTAATATCATGCATAAAATGATACTGAACATTAATGTGCTTTGTTCTCTCATGAAACATTTGATCCTTCGTTAGGAAGATGACACCCTGTCTATCACAAAACACTATACTGATCTTAAAGTCTCTATTAAGTTTACCAAAAAGTCCCTTTAACTAAATAAGTTTTTTACAAGCCTCCGTAATTGCCATGAGCTTAGCTTCAGTAGTAGACAAAGGAACTGTAGTCTGCAAAGTGACTTTCCAACTGATTGCGCAACCCCTAGTAGTAAGGACATACCTTGTGAGAGATCTTCTTTTATTATGGTCTCTGGCAAAATTGAAATCAACAAACCCAATGACTCCATCTCTAGTTCTTCCAAACTGAAAGTAAACATCAATAGTACCTCGTAAATATTTGAAAATCCACTGAACTGCTTTCTAGTGTTCTTTACTGGGATTTTCCATATATCTATTAACTACGATAACTACACATGATAAATTTGGACGTAAGCAAACCATATCATACATGAAAGATCCCACTGCACTAAAATGTTAAACACGTGTAATATAGTCAATCTCATCATCTGATTGTGGAGTCAAAGCAAATGAAAGTCTGAAGTGGGATACTAATGGAGTACTTTTTCGATATACCCTTTCTTGCTTTAATGTTGAAAGGCTTGGCACTTTGCATATTGAACTTGTAAAGAAATTTCTCAATGTACCATTTTTGGCTTAGGTACAACTTACATGCTTTTCTATTTCCTAGAATCTTCATCTCGAGTATCTTCTTTTTTGCTCCAAAATCTTTCATCTCAAATTCCTTACTGAGCTGGGTTTTGACCTTTCTTATCTCTCATTTATATTTGGCTGCTATTAACATGTCATCAACATGAATGAGTAGATATAAAAATGAACCATCATTGTTTTTCTTAAAATAAACACAACTGTCAAAGCTACTTCTTTTGAAATCATGAGTAGTCATAAATGAATCAAAGCTCTTGTACCACTGCCTTGGTGACTGTTTCAGGCCATAAAGGGTCTTTCAGTAAGCAAACAGAGTCCTCCTTTTTTGAGACTTTAAAACCCTCTGGTTGTTGCATTTTAATATCTTCCTCAAGTTCTCCATGCAATAACGTTATTTTTACATCTAACTATTGAAGCTCCAAATCATACATGGGCACAATATTGAGCAAGCTCAAATCGAATTATGCTTCACAACTGGAGAGAACACATATGTCAAGTCTACACCGGGAATCTGGCTATAACCTTTTGCAACTAGCTTTGCCATATATCTGGGTTTTTCAACTCCTGGAGTCCCTTCTTTCTTTTTAAACACCTATTTAAAACGAACAACCTTTTTACCCTTAAGAAGCTTCACTATATCCCATGTTCTATTTTTACGGAGTGATTCCATCTCTTCATGCATGGCAAGCATCCACTTTCCTAAATCTTCACAGCTAACTACCTCGGAATAAGTAGATGGTTATTGATTTGCATCTATATCTTCAGTCATGTTTAAAGCATAAGCAACTAGATCAGCCTCGGTGAACCTCTTTGGAGGTTTAATTTCTCTTCTAGGTCCGTTCCTGGAAATAGAATATTGTTCTAAATAAAAAAATCTACTCTGAGTTTCTGTACTAACTTGATGAGTAGACTCTACTGAAGATCCTAAGTCAATTTGAAGCTCCACTTGCTTCACATGTGTGTTTGAACTTTGATGGTTTGTATTGTAAGAGTTTTTAAGAGGTAAGTTAGGCAACATAGCAATTTCATAAAGAATAGCATCTCTGTTAATTACAACTTTTCACGTTTTACGACATCATAACTTATACCCTTTAACATTAACCTTTTCACCAAGAAAAACACATATAATGGATCTAGGTTGCAATTTCCCATTAACAACATGAGCATACGCAGGGCACACAAGAATCTTCAAACCAAAATAATCAGCAGGATTACCAGACCATACCATTTGTGGAGTATTTTTCTCAATGGCAACGGAAGGAGAACGATTAATAAAAAAATATGCAGTAGAGGCTGCTTTAGCCTAAAATGACTTTGGTAAACAAGCTTTCGATGACAAACATCGAACCTTTTCCATGATTGTTCTATTCATTCGTTCTGTAATGCCGTTTTTTGTGCAGTATGACGAATTTTCAAGTGTCTCACAATCTTTTTTGATTTGCACAATTCATTAACCTCATCAGAACAAAATTTTAAACCATTATTTGTGCGAAGGTTTTTTATTTGTTTTCCCGTCTGCTTGTTGATCATAGTTTTCCAAGCGTTGAACATGAAAAACACATCACTTTTCTACTTCAAGAAGAATGCCCAAAATTTTCTAGAAAAATCATCAATGATTGTAAACATATAATGAGTACCACCCCTTGAAGGCACTCTAGATGGTCCACAAAGATCAGAATGAATATAATCCAATGTTCCCTTCGTGTTATGGATTTCTCTAGTGAATCGAACTCTCTTTTGCTTCCCAAAAACACAGTGCTCATAGAACTTCAGTTTGCTAATGCCTTGTCCATCAATAAGTCCTATTTTGCTTACTTCTGCCATATTTTTCTCACTTATATTCCCTAGACGCATATGCTAAAGTCTAGTAACATCATTATCTGACAAGGAAGAGAAAACGATGGTTGCAATAGAACTCTGCAAAATATATAACTTGGCAGTCTTTCTCTGTATTTTCATCACAATGAGGTAACCCTTGCTAATATTTAGAACCTCACATTCAGCTGTGCACTTGTACCCTTTTGAATCAATAGTACTCAACGAAATCAAATTTCTCTTCAATTCTGGTACATGTTGTATGCCACTAAGTATTCTAACGAATCTCGATTGGTACTCATATTGAAGGTGAAACCATAATTGAAGATCCACTCTTTGCTCACTTTGAAGTTGTCAGGAGAAGCAACTAGGAGTTCACCATCGCTGTAGTCTTCTACAACATCAGCTTCACCGGATTGTTTTTTTTGTTTCTCTTTTGATTCTCCGCCTCATTTTTTATCTTATTCTGTAATTTATAGCACTTAGAATTAATGTTCCCTTTCTTTTTGCAAAAGTTATAGGTTTTACCTCTGTTTGAAGATGTCGATCTACCATTAGATGTACTATGAGGATTTCATTATTATGTCCTCCCATGGTTATCATTAATATTTCGTTCTTGTCTCCCATGAACAATGAGACACTCTCCTTGAGAGTCAGATCTTGCCATAAGATATTTCATATTGTCATTGTCATACAAGGTTAAGGAAGTATAGACTTCATCAACTGTGAGAGATTTGCGACTATACGAAATCGTATATCTAAAGGTTGAATAAGACAGGGGCAAAGAATAAAGTAGAAATAACCATAAATATTCTTTATCATACTAAACCGTCCATGGCCTCTAGGTCTGAGAGAATTTTTTTAAACACAGTTAAGTGTTCGTACATAGATGCACCTTTCTCCAACCAATGAACATAAAGACGGTGCTTCATGTGCAACTTGCTAGTTAGGGTTTTTAACATGCATAGCTCCAGTAACTTTACCTATAATGCAACGATAGTCTTCTCCTTTAACACGTCCTGTAGGATTTCATTCGACAGATGCAAACTAAATTGTGTTAAAGCCTTTCGATCTTTACGCTTATTCTTTTCCTCCATCGATGTCGAAGGCATCTTTTCTAACCCTAGCAGGGCATCCTCCAAATCCATTTTTGTAACAATTACTTGCATCTTTACTTGCCGCAACGCGAATCTGGTGTTGCGGTCCAATAGTGGAATATCATATTTCATTGTCGCCATTACCGTGATTGAGATAAGTAACTCGAAAAGCTTTGATACCAAATTTTTAAAATAAATGTTGATAATTGCAAAAATAAAGAAAAAAATAAGAACGCATAGATTTTATGTGGAAACCCTTTCGGGAAAAAAACTGTAGGCTGACGAGAAGAAATTCACTAATGTTGAAAAACGAATGATACAAGAGGAGTTTCGAATACATCTATTTAAAGATTGAAAAACCTTATTCTAATCAATATCAAATAGAAGAAGTGCTGTTCTATTTAAAGGAGTTTCGACTACAACTATTTCGTCCCTCGACCTTAAGCACTACACAGATCCCTTAGTTTTTCCACTGTATTATTTATTTAACAAGGATTTGGGTCACACAACTTTAACAAAAAAGCAAATACTTTCCATCATGTGACTATGTAGAGGAGAAGGTGGAATAAAGTTCTTAGAGTGAAAGATGAGAATGGATTGTGGTTGGATGATGGAAAGCTAATAGTAAAGCATATTGAAGACTACTATAAGGGGTTTTTTTTGGCTGAAAATAGTAGTGTAGAGGATGGGATTTTAAAGGTGGTTCTGAGGTTGGTTGATGATGTTGTTAATAAGAAGTTGGTTAAGGAAGTTAGTGAGGAAGATATTAATGTAATCTATGAATTATTTTATTATCCAATCTATTCAAAAAAAAAATACAAGTTTACAAATGAATACACTACACTTAGGGAGTCAGATCCAACACTTTTTCCATTTTTAGTTGAGGCAATGCAAATAAGGGAAGCCATATAATTTTTCATACTTTTAGGGCAGACACATTAAATGATCGCACTACAAGTAGGATGAATATCAATTGCAATATTATAAATAAATAACTTAAATTTTAAAGTAAAACTATATATCGAAAGAATAAGAGATGGCCACCCTTCTTTTAGAATAATTTCTTTCATTTTCAGATATAAGTTAACATTCTTGCTCAACTCTTTTAGTTTTTCCTTGCCATCAGTTATTGCAACTTGTAACACCCCTAACCCGTACCCATTGTAGAATTAGGGTTACAGAGCATTACTTTACAAACGAAACATATAAACATAAATTTCATACACTATTATGAACATATCTTAAGCCAATCACACATACACATTTAGTCCCTAAATTGATCACTCGAGGCCTTAGAAATACATTAGAAATAGTTTGAGACTAAATTGGAAACATTTGGAGAGTCTAAGAAAAAGTTACAAAACTTTTAGAAACAA
This sequence comes from Gossypium thurberi, assembly GCA_004027125.1. Classification (NCBI taxonomy): domain Eukaryota; kingdom Viridiplantae; phylum Streptophyta; class Magnoliopsida; order Malvales; family Malvaceae; genus Gossypium; species Gossypium thurberi. Next base: position 8,194 of record RCOT01014419.1, read on the forward strand.
GGGTCACATGGTCATGTTTCTAGGCCGTGTACCTCACACGGTTGAGACACACGCCCGTGTCTCAGGCCGTGTAACCATTGAAGTAGGGACACACACCATGTCCCAGCACGTGTCCTCACTTGTGTAACTCTCAGAGTAGGGTCACACGGTTGTGTCACACGCCCGTGTACCAGGCTGTGTAGCTCACTGATTTGCATACAAAGGAACCTTTAGGAGACACATGGCCGTGTTGCCACACACAACTGAGTCACACGCCCGTGTCTCAAGCCGTGTAGACCTAAAATTCACCTAGAATAAGCCATTCCCAACATCATTTCATGCATAATCAATTGAACCATTTGTGCACACTTACAAAGCAGCAAACTATACCTAAACATACATAAAAATACCATTTCAAAGTCCTAACACAACCAACCAATATGTCATTCAAAGGCACTTCAAATGCATTCATCACCACTAATCAAAACATGCAAATTTTACCACATTTCAATGATCAAGTTCTAGGTCAAAACTTACCAAACATGCCACAACTTGCCATTACCATATCATTTCAACTATACCATAGAAGTCATTCCAAACATGCATCATAGGTTAACCAAAATGACACAATCTAGCAAGGTATCTGATGGTACCAACCAAGATAACTTCCCCAACTTATATATGCCCATTCACGACCTAATCATTCACCAAAATAACATTACAAGTCATCCTATACATGTCATTATAAACTTGGCCAAAACATTCAAAAACTACCGATATTTATGCTGGATAGTTGATAAATATCCGGAAAGTGTCCAAATCGATCGAGCTTTCGATAATCTATAAAACATTGGAAAGAAACTACGTAATCACATAATGCTTTGTAAGTTCATAGAAAATAAAACATAACTTACCATTCATTTGCATAATATAAAGTATAAGCATAATACAACCCAAACCACAAGCTTGACATGAGCCTATATATCATCATCAATACACAAGTTAGTGTGATTGTACATGGTTCAAATGAATTTATCCATAACAATAAATTTGCATATGTATTCCTATCAGTTAGACCACCATTCCCTTTCATAGATTTCTGATACATCACATTTGAACAGTTACCCATTTCATCTCCTTTTCATACATGTTGAACCATCTAGAATTACATCGGATACTCGGGAAAGCTCATACATAGTGTGCCTTTACCATCATTGCTCACACGAGTTGTAAAATGGGACTTCTCACATGAGCTATGGACTATCTGCAATAAAATTAGGACCTCAGCCATCGATAGGACATTCAAGACCAGCAGTTGAAACATGAAATCCCTAATGACATGTCATTTGTATCATAAGAATTTCTAAGGTTCAGCCGGGATTTGATATCTATCATAGCAATAATTTGGCATTCCATTACATTATAAATAAATATAAATACATAATAACATACATTTGAATAACGTGAATATAAAAACTATTCATACGAACTTACTTCGACAACTAAGGGTATAGAAGTTAAAACGAGCTAATTTGAATCTTTTGCTTTGCCTTGATCTGGGTTTGTATGTGCTCTATCTTAATCTAAATAGATAATTTAAATCCATTTAATACTTATAGAATTTAGTTTAGTTCACATTTCATATTTATAAAAAAATTACTATTTTGCCCCTAATATTTTAACTTTTTTACAATTTAGTCATTAACCTTATAAATTGAAATCTAAGTATTTTAATCCCTCATTCAAGCTAACTTAATTTGTTAGGGACTTATATCAACCCAACTCAACCATCATTTCATAAATTTAAAATAAAATTTTACTATTTTTACAAATAAATCACTAAACGCATATTTCATAAAAAAATCACTTTACAAGACTTAATTATTTCCTAACAAAGGTTCATAATGTAGCATTTAACATCAAGAAACATTAACAAACATTCATTACATAACCCTCAATCTTTAGAAGTTTTACAAATTGATCCCCGGGTTAAGCTAGATTAAGCTAAAACGACCTCAAAAACATAAAAATAATTAAAAATGGGGCTCGTAACCATACCATGCAAAAGAAGCAAGCTTAGTCGAATATTGTGTTCATAAATGGTGTTTTATTTCTCTTAGTTTTGGTTAGGTAAGAAGAAAATAAAAGATGATACCATTTCTTTTCTTTTATCTTTAATTACCTAATTACCATTTTAACCTTTAAATACTTTAATAATTTCATTAAAAACATGTCCATAAACATCCACTATCACCTCAATTGGTCTATTTACCATCCAAGCCCTTTAGTTTAAGGTTTCATAACCATTTGACCCTTTTAACTAATGGAACTCTACTTTTACACTTTTTACGATTTAGTCCATTTCACTTAATTAGTCATGCAAACATCAAAATTTCTTAACAAAATGTTAATAAGACCCTAATATAATCCCGTAAACATTAAAATAATAATAAAATAATTAATTACTCGTCAGATTTGTGGTCCCAAAACTACTGTTCTGATTTCACTAGAAACGAGCTGTTACACAACTCTTTTTAGCCTTTGTCACTAAGTTGTTACAAAATTCGACAGCGTCGATTTTTCATTATTATTGGACTCAACATCTAACCTAGACAAGTTTATAGGAGTAGTGAAAGGTCTTGCACCATTATTTCGAAAGTATTGCTTCAAGCGATCAAGTCCTAAATAATAAAACATAGAATGAAGTTAAGGTTACTCTTTCACAGTTGCATATATATGATAGTAGTAAAATCGAAAATAATCTTACTTTGCTGGTGTATTTCAAGAGGTGTCCCTAGGGTGATGGTCAAATGTAGGGAAATATTCAAAAACCTTTACATTATATCTCTAGTTCTTCAAATTCCAAAATAGACTAAAACCTCATTACGAGAAGATTTTTTAATGGAGAATTATGTGAATTTATCGATCCATTCATATTCTTCAAACCTAGTAAACATGTTGGCTCATTCCGGGTGCAAGTAATACTAGAAGTTAGACTTAAGTTCACATGAAAAAAATATGGGGCATCACTCGAATGGAAAGGTTCCAATTGGATTCACAACCATGAATAAAATATGTCACTAGAATAGCCCACAACCTAGGTAGAATTTAGTTTAGGTTTAAGCCATATAAATTTAAAACCTTACAAAAGAAAGGGTTAGAGGCATTTGAACTCCTCTTCTAAAAATATGAAGGGAAAAGCATAAATGATTACCAGCTTTCTTTGAAATTATTTGACATTCTCTACTTTATATTGTATAACCATTAGGAAAATTAGGTGATAGACCTCTCTCTTTTAGAACATCCTTAATAGTTTCCATAGCATAAATTAACATGAGTAGACACAAATGTTTCGAAGGTACTAAAAAAACCTCGAAAGAATTATTTCTTCTCAAAAGAATAATGAAGATTAGAAATTGATCCCATCATGAAGAATAGATTAAATAACCGTGCAACCACTGTAATCATTTTTGGCACGTGGTCACCTTTTCCTAATGATGATTTTCTCGAGCTTTGTGGCAATGAAGCATGATTATATCTTATAATAACACCCCATTAGCATGTCAAGAAATATTTCTAAATACCATCTTTTCACAAACTCACAATCGGCCTTACACAAGCTACTATGAAGCCTTCTACAAACCTTTTTTAGTTGGGGACTATTTTTAATACACTATTAATTTGGGTTCAAACAACTCACTAGCCTGCCTAAGACAAGTCCACAAAGGACTATAAAGATCTAACAAGGATCTACCTTAAGGGCTGAGGTTGCCTAGGCCCGAAGGGATTTTTTTCGCGTTGTGTTAATGTTTGTATTAACACTCGAGTTTCTAACAAATGCAACATTAGGAAGCTTCTTTAACTAATTCCCAACAAGTCAGAGGGAAATGCATGAGAAAGGCTAAATCCTTGAAAAAAAGAATTTGCTATGGATGCTAGATATGTACCCTTGCTTGAAAAAAAGGCTTATATATATGTTCCAAATGAGGTTAGTACTCTATTTTTACGAAATTTTTATTATCTTCAACTTTTAAACCTTAAGTCCATTTAGACTTGAGCATCGGAAGATGTTTCAAAGTTCAAACTCTAGTGCTCTTCTAATTTTATTTCTTGTCTTTTCAAATCAACAAAATGACCCAATCGTATTCTCAATCCTCTCACCTAAAGTCGAAAAAATAAATGTATGTTATTAAAAATTATAAAGAGAACTATTTCTAAAATATTATAAAAGATTCAACAAATAATGAAAACTTAAAAGTTTTATAGAAAATTGAAAAAAAATCAAAAAAATAATAAAATTACTAAAAACTTAATATTTATTAAAAAGTGTAAAGAGATAAAGAAAATATATTAGAAAATATTGAAAAATTATTGACTTTAAAAAAATTATAAAAAATCATACTTTAATAGTTAACCCTTATTTTAAAAGAAATATTCAAGAAAATAGTTGAACACTTAACTCTACAGTTACAGTTGTTAGTTGTTGTTGTTTGTTAGTTGTAAATAATAGATTTGTTAGTAGCAATTAGTTATTTTTTCAACTAAACCAACACTTTATAAAGATTACTTATAATCTTATTGAGCTAAATGAAGATAACCATTTTCCAAAGCTAGTTCGTGATCATTTCTCTCTACTAGCAGTTGATATTAGTGCTTATTTTAACATGGTATTAGAGCCAGTCCACCGACGATCTAAGCACTTCAATCATGGATAGTTTTGTGTCTTTGTGACCAAGATAAGTCATGAAGGATGTATTCATGTTTTACATTTTTTGGTTTGATCAGTAGTTCAGTATGGTGAGTTCAGATCAATCCACATTTGCGCAACCTTTTGATACCCCAAGGAATTTACTTGTTTCATATCAATTAGTTGTGTTGGAAACTTATAATGTCTAAAGTAGATCAATGAAGATCGCTTTGTTAGCAAAGAAAAAAGTTGGTTTTGTACATAATACTTATAAAAAAGGTGTTGTTGCAAAATACTCTTCATTCATAGTGGGAGCGTTGCAATGTCATTGTGCTTTCGTGGATCTTGAATACTGTTAGTCAAGAATTGTTTGTTGGGATTATTTTTGCATCCAGTGTTGTTTTAGTTTGGAAAGATTTGCAGGAACGGTTTGATAAGGTTAATGGATTGCATTTTTTCTTTAGTAAAACTGTTTTTCATAGTCAAGATACTTCTTATATCTGAGTCTATTTTACAAAAAATGAAGCTCTTATGGTATGATTATGATGCCCTTGTACCTTTTTCATCTTGTGCTTGTTAGAATGCTTGAACAAAATTGCAACATATTTTGCAACAGAGGTTGTTTCAGTTCTTAATAGGGTAGAGTGAATCATTTGCTATTATTCGTAGTCAAGTGTTGTTAATACAACCATTACCTTTTGTGAATCAGACATACTTTATGCTTGTTGAAAAGGAAGCTCAAAGATAACATTATTCTAGAATGACTTATGTTTCTGAACCAACAATAATGTATTCTTTTGGTCGACAACAAAGTTCTAAGAAAAATAAATTCAATGGAGCATGTGGTTATCACAAAATCAAGGGTCATAAGAGAGATAGCTGTTATAATTTGAGAATATATCTTTTTGACTTTAAGTGTAGCACCCCTAACCCGTCTCTATCGTTGGATAAGGGTTACAAAGCATTATAGTGCAAAACAAAACCTTAATTATTGAAACATCGATCAACATGAAATTCACATATTTATTTTCAATAACGTAATTTAAATATGATAAAAATACTTTTACGGGCCTTAAATCGAGCTTTATTTCCCTAAAAATAGCTTGGAAACAATCAGGGACTTATTCGAGACAAATAAGAAATTCTAGGCAAAACATGAAAAATTTGTGAATTAGGGGTCACACGGCCATGTGACAGAGCCCAGACCGTGTGGACATTCGAAATAGGCCTACATGGCTATGTCATGGACCGTGTCTCAAATCGTGTGAAACCTGTATTTAAAAACAATAACGACACATGGTCGTGCGAACAGCCCATGTGTGACACACGACCTTGTGACAGCTTGTGTGTGACACATGGCCATGTGACAGCCCGTGTTTTAGGCCATGTGTACCAAAATGTGCCTTAAAAAACAAGTTTGCCAAAAATGCTTTCTCGAGGCACAAGTACCATTTGCTAACCTTTTTAACCTAATTAACGCCCACTTAAACGAGACCAAATCATGCTAAAATTATCATATATGCAACACATTTCCTTCATTCATCCAATGTACCATCATTGGTACCACAAAATATACATCCAAGTAAATTCATCTGATTGACATGGACTAAGCTTAAAATCTACACCATATACCTATCATTCATCCATTTCAACTTCAAATAAACATAAATGAAGTCAAGAATCATTCAACATATAGTTACCAATATGTCAATCAAAGGCACCACATTTCACACACCAAACTTAGACCCATTCCACATATTAAATTTCTAGTTCGAACCTATGTCAACCATGCCAAATAGACATTCAAAAACATGTCATTATACCTTATAATACCTAATATCTATAAAGCATGCATAAAGTTCATCCACACATACTTGTACCTATTATTCACATGCCATCATTTAATATCATTAACCTAAACAAACTTAGCACAACCTAAACAAGCCAAATCATTTATAACCCTATTACATGTCATTTATAACCATTAACCAAAACAACCATAACTACCAATATGACAAATGGATAGTGTGACAATGCTCTGACAAGATTCCAACCGGTCAAGCTTTTTTAATGATCTACAAAACAAAGGAAACAACTATATAAGCAACTAGTGCTTAGTAAGCTTGTATAAAGGAAACTTAAACTTACCGAACATATTAAATTAATGAAACAAATGCACTTTCATCATGTCATATGCCAAGCTTCCTTTCCCATATACACCACCTCATAAGGTTAGTAATTATAACATTACATGTAAGTTTCAAATAATTCATGGCATATACATAATAAACATTTATGCTTTATATATCATTCAACCCATATATATATCCATTACACACTCTTCTCATTTGAATCCACATAGTTAATAGATAATAAGTAAACATAACATCTATGAAACATAGCATATATTAAGAAAATTCCATGCATATTTCATCCATCATATGATAAATTCTAATCCTTTCCATTTCATATATGCATATCCATATTTCCATTCATATGAACATTAGTAACATTAAGTTTTTATACATGTCTTTCCATTAACCTTTACTTATCGTTCAATCATATAGAATTACATCGGATACTTGGGAATACTCACACAAACTATACCATTTCGTATAACCGTAACCTTTCTAATAGTCTTCAGATGAGCTGTGAAATGGGCCTACTCACATGAGTTGTGGGTCAAGATGTTAGCTGCACAATGTTGCTCACACAAGCTGTGGAGAATCCGCAACAAAAACATGACCTCAGCCATAAGAAGGACATCCAAGACCAGTACCCGAAAACATATAATCCCTAATGCCATGTCATTTGTATATTAAGAATTCACAAGGTTCAAACGTGACTCTTTCCATACCTTTATCCTTGACTTTCATTTCCATCTTAGCATTTCAATATTTATCCAAAAAAGTTCACATTTTTCTTACTTAAACTTTAATTCCCTTTTTGACATAATATCTCACATAACTATTCATGAAAATTACATGTTCTTAAATTCATCAATAATTTTATTAAATAATTAAATTCAATTAAACCATGTAATTCATAATCATCCATCCAAAATGCATTTACCTTAATTATTCAATAGTAATTAACGAATTTACAATTAATGAATGATTCAATATACGAACTTACCTCAATTAGAACGGTTGTTAAAATAGAGTTAACAACTAGCCTAGAACCTTTGCTTTTTCCTTGATTTAAATCCAATTGTAGCGTTTCTTGATCTAAATAATATAAATTCATTTTATTAAATAATTCAAATAGCTTAAAATAATTAATTCAAGCCAATAACACATTGTAATGTAAATTTATAAAATTGCCCCAACATTTTTCCTTTTATTCAATTTAGTCCTTAGACCCATAACTTGAAAATTTACCATTTTTAAAAGAGAACCCATGTTAGCCGATTTTCTTAAGGGTCCAAAATAGCACACATCTATCACAAATTCATATTATTTCCCTTGAATTTTACTATTTAAACAATTTAATTCCTAACATTTAAAATACTAAAAACCACCTAACAAAATACTTATATCTAGCTATCAACTTTAATAATTCATCCATTAAAATAAAAAAATACCTCAAAATCATTCATGGTAAATCCCTAAACCTTTAATAGTTTTACAAATTGACCCCCGGGATAGCTAGACTAAGCTTATACAAGCTTAAAAACATAAAAATCATAAAAAAAGGACATCAAAATCTCACACATGTATGGGAGAGAGCTTGGCCGAACCTCTTGATGTCAACAATGGTGTTCTCATAGTTGGGGAAGAAGAACATAAAGAAAATTCATGTTTCGCTTTTATTTTATTGCTTATTACCTAATATTTACTTTATTAATAATAAAATATATCATATAAATTAAAAATTTTTTCCACCAACCGTCCACTAACTATGGTATGGTATATTTACCATTTAAGTCCACCAATTCACCTTTTCATAGCTATTTGATGCATTTAACTAATATGATTTAATTTTTTTGCAGCTTTTACGATTTAGTCCTTTTCAATTAATTAACTTTCTAAATATTAAAATTTCTTAACCAACTTTAAAATAACCCTAACATCACTCCGTAAATATTTAATAAAATATTTACGGGCTCAGTTCATAGAAATGAGTGCTCGATACCTCGTTTTCCAAAGCCACTTGAATTTCGGAACAAACCACTTGCACCTAAACTTTAGTTGAAAAAAAATAAATTATCAAATCAAAATTTATTATAATAATATTTTTGACTCGTAAATATTAAGTAATAATATTTACGGACTCACTCGTTGGATTAGTGACCCCGAAACTACTATTTCCAGCACCACTAAAAAACAGGCTGTTACATTAAGTTTACCAAGAATAAAATTGGTCAATCTGACATGGTCAATAATGTTGTAGGTAGCACTAATATTGGTGATGATGGGGTTGCTCCTACTGGTACACCTATTGCGACAGCATCTCCACCTATATTTACTTAGGAATAGTATTAGCAAATTTTGCATTTTCTTAGTTCTGAGCCTTTTGCAATTGGTTGAGCAGCAGCTTACATGGTAGGTACAAATAATCACATGGGATCCTTTCAAATATTCAATGGTCATTACTTAGATTCACTTATCCCTTGTAATTCTAGTTCATCTTTTATTTAATTGCTTACTCGAAAAACAATCCCTATAACTCATATGGGGTCATATTCTTTAACAACTTCAAGTAAACATACCAATATTTTTCATGCACCTAATTTTCAACTTCAACTTAATTTTTATTTCCAAGTTAATTGGAGATCTAATTTTTTTTTGTTTCTTTTTACCCCAATTTTTCCCTTATGCAAGAGATTTGTGGTGGACAAGTGAAGGGAATTTGTAGAGAGCAAATTGGTTTTTACATTCTAATACATAATAAACCTTAGACTTTTACAGCATCTTCTATTTTTCTTCTTTGACCTCTCATAATCAATCTTTTCTTTGTCATGCTCATTTTGGTCATGTTTCTTTTCAAAAGTTGAATAAAATGTGTAATGTACAATGTACTCCTTTGAACAGTGAATGCATAACTAATTATCATGTTTTCCATTGGCTAACCAAACAAGATTGCCTTTTTTCTATTAGTCATTCTAGAGAAGATGCACCATTTTCCTTAGTTCATTTAGATCTATGAGGACCTTATAAGTTTCCAACACATTCTGGTCATCGTTACTTTCTTACAATTGCAGATGATTGTACTAGGATGACTTGGCTTTATCTCCTTAAGCTCAAATTTGACACAATTGTTTTTTTTAACAATTTTTAGCCATGATACACACAATTTTTAGCTGTTGTCAAAGTGTTTAAAAGTGATAATGGTGTAGAGTTTTTTTCATCCAGATTGTACTCAATTATTTTCTTTTTTGGGCATTCTACATCAAAGTGGTTGTGTGCATATTCCTCAACAAAATGGTGTTGTAGAATGCCAACACTACCATTTGTTAGAACTAGCACATGCTTTGAAGTTTCACTGTAATGTTCCTACTAGGTTTTGGTAGCCTGTTATATGATACCTACTGTTGTTTTAAGTTGGAAAACTCTTTTTGAAATGTTCTTTCATAAGCTTCCTAAGGTGTCTCATTTGTGGGTCCTTGGTTGCCTTGCTCAAGCTAAGGTTCTTAATACTCAAGACAAGTTCGTACCTAAGTTCATTTTGTAACCTCTTTAACTCAGCATAGACATTAGACCCGAATTCGGAAGATTACATTAATCATCGAAGTGACCCAGAGAGCTATCGAAGTTTTGAAAACAGTCATTTGTTTTAATTTAATAGAAAACTTAGTATACATTGTTCTACTTACCCTTAGAATCTTAAATTTAATTTAGAAATGGACAAACGTAATTTATTTGTTTTTAAGAAAATTTGAGGGTTCATGCATATTAATTAATAATCATAATATAATATCTGAAAATTTTCAATAAAATGTCATGCAAGATAATAAAAAACATAAATCCTAAGTCCCATGTAAAGAAATAGTGAATATTAATGAAAAAAAATGAAACTAAGCAGACTCCCTCACGATGCCGTGCCCGCGTCCCAACCTAGTGGGTTATCTGGAAAGGTAGAAAAGAAAATAGAGTGAGCTATGAAGTCTAGTGTGAATTCCATCACAAAAAAAAAAATCAGTGTAACTAACTAGTATACGAAATCACAACACATAGCATAACTCACAATAATAGAATCAGTATAATGGAATAACATATCAGTTTAATTATGTATTAACATGTTAACATATATCAAATCATGTAGGATGTTTCAAAATTTCAAGTACATGCGTTATGAGTGAAAACATATTCGGTTTAACAGATGAGATCCTAACCACTAGTTTTATGGTTAAAACCACAAAGTTGTAGGTTAATATGCTGTTAGATGGTTTTGAATACACAACATAATTGCCGATAAAAGCTGCCAGATAATGGTTGGGCGAACCACCAGAATTACATATTAATAATATGCTAGATCGTACTCCTTTCAAAACGTCTCATTCCATCCCATGAAATGAAATATGGTATGCTTAACACAGATAAAATATGATAGTAATTATTTACTAACACATGGTAAATCAGTAGCAAATTCATGATTTACTTATATTTAGATTAACAGAAACATAGGTTTGTCATACGTACGATCTCGATTATAGATACAATAGTTATATGCAAACTATTTACATTTTTAGTTACAAAGGCACATGATTATTTGACCAGATCGTGTGGAGGGGGTACACGACTGTGTGATAGACTGTGGTCATATGGCATTCGAAATTTAAGCCTACAAGGGAGACACGATCGTGCGACAAGTCATGTGGAGGGCCCTAGGTGCTGTGAGAAGCGAAAATCCTTGAGTTTCAAGGGGACATGGTTGTGTGACGGGACATGTGGTCCACACGGGTGGCCCACATGCTTAAGTGATTGGCCGTGTGACCCTATTCTAGGTTCAATTTTGCCTAATTTTCTCATGAAAACACACACACATGATTTAGGGCGATGTCCCTCTCATTCAGATCTGGTTTAGATTACCTAAATCGGGTCCTTCAATGAAAAACAAAACACTCAGATTAACATTTAAATCAAGATTTTTTAAGATTCGCGAAATATGTGACTACATTTCAATTAGGTCCATTAATCGAACTTAAAGATCAAGGTTGGAGGCTTGTACAATGAAATTACAGAAGTGAAATAGAGGATCGAGGTTTACTTACTGTTTCTTGGCAAGATTAGATATGGAATAAATGGTGATTTGCTAAACTGATAGAACGCAATGAAATAGAAGTTAATTGGATTCGGAAGATTCAATAACTTTCAACAGCAAATTATTGTGAAATATGGTGAAAAATAAAAGGGAATGATTGTAACACCCTAAACCCAGCCCAGACAGTATGGCCAGATCTAGCGATGTCACATGATAAGGTGGTTGAAAACCGTGTCGTCGCGTTAAAACCATTTCCATTGAATTCCTTATCTTAATATCTTATTAGATCCAAAATTGTGTTGGTTATTTAATCGATAGTTTTAAAACATTATTCGTTTGCAGAAGCTTTTAAAATAGATTAAACAATCGTGCGTTTAGGAAAAAACATTTGTTTCTTTTGAAAATCGAGGTTTCCTACTACTAGCAGTTGTAATCCATAAGGTAAAGATAATTAAAACCCAAAACCAAAGTCTGAAAGTCCAAGTACAACCCAAAGACTTAGCCAGTAAAAATAGAATAGAAATAAAACCAATTATCATACATATGGGTTAAAAACCATGAACGTCCAAAACTGTGGTCACCACCAAGTCCTTTGCCGCATCGATCTGTCTAGATCTAGGGATTACCTATGCACATTTAAAAAAAAGGGGTGAGTTTACGAAAACTCAGTGTGTAATCCCACAGAAA
>RCOT01014444.1:0-10493 GCA_004027125.1 Gossypium thurberi
TGACATTATGATGTACTTAGTATAAAGTTTGGAAATAATATTTGTATTCGAGCTACTTATGAATAAAGAATATTTTTGAGCATGATTATGTGCAAAGATTGATGCTGCTTTATCGTTTTGCAAAATTGCTTTAGCAAAAATTGTGTTCTGCTTGAACATTACTCTGGACAAGCAATGGTTTAAGTTTGGGGGTGTGTAAACTAAAAATTATATAGGTTTTTTCTATATGTTTTTACCATATTTTTACTTAATTATTATGTTTATCTTGAGTAGTTATTATTGAAATAAGTGAATTTTACTTAATTAGTAATTTTAGCCATGAATTTGGAAAGTAAGTGAAATTATGCTTAATTACATAATTTTCATGCATAATTTGTATTAATTCATGTTAAATTATTAATTTATGTACTTTTTACTATATAGGAGGTCCATTGGAGACATGATTTAAATAAATAAAAGATGGTCATGCAAAAATTATCCATGTGGATAGCAAGACCATACGATTTTGGGCATGTGGTTGACTACTTGACCCAATAAAAAAGGTGATAAAAGATGAACATGTCTGCTAAGTTATTGGACTGAAAAAACCGTCCAACAAGGGGAATAAAAAGCCCAATTTCAACACTTGATGTTGGCTGCCCAAAATGTGTTTTGGGATATTTAATTGAAGGTCCATGTAGTTGAAAAATAATCAAAATTCAGCCCTACAAGTTCCCTGTTGAAATCGTCCACTCTATAATTATTTTTAGCTTGAAATTCGAATTCAAATTGAGAAGACTTGGTCATCCATTTTCCTTGAAGCATGGTCTGCCACATGAGAGAGGGAAGGAAGGAAATTTAAACCTAATTTTAGTAAACTTAAACCCTCACCTTCACCTATAAATACCTTGCCATCCCTCTTTTCTAAATCATCCCTCATTTCTCAACATTCCTCACTCAGTCACTTTAGTTTTCTCTTAGTTCTTTTTCCCATTTCCCCTTGCATAGCCGTCTATCCCTTCTCTGTTCTTTAGCCTTAAAAGTTTTGTCGAAAGTACTCTTTAGCCGACTACCTTCTAAAACCTTAGCAAAAGAAGTTTCAATCAGAACGGATGAGTACTTCAGTCAGAATAAATTTGAAGCACTATTGAATTGAGTCTACTTTTTCCTCTTGATTGTCCATTTTAACATGTTTTCTTTGAGTTTTATGCTTTTGACATCAACTATAAAGTTTTAAATCCTATTTGCTAGAATAATTATATTAAGTTAATGAGATTTGTTTAATTCATGCTACAAGTCAGGCCTTATAAGTTTCCACTTTTCCATCCACATTTCTGTTCCTTTTGTAGATCTACTTATAACTTATGGGTTTTATTCTTTTCGGTAAGTCTACAAGTGCCCACATTGAGTTGGAATACATAGAGTCTATCTCAGCTTTCATAGCTAGTTCTCAGAGCTTAGAATTAACACTTTGCATTGCTTCATCATATGTGAGTGTGTCATCATCTTCCTATTCGGTAGACTCAGTTTTAAAAACACTTTCGCCAAGTTGGAAGAACTCAAGCCTATTGGAGACCCTCTTAGTGCGATGAAGCTCTCTATGCTACTGATCGTTTACGGGTCTACTATTAAGAGTTGGTTTTGGAACTATTTCCATAGGGTTTTGTATATTTCTTGAAAAGTTCTCGAGTACCTCTTTACTCCGAGGTTTGAAGTCATTTATGTAACTTTCCTCAAGGAAAGTAGCATGATTTGACACTATAACAATTTGCTCTTTCGGGTTATAAAACAAACCACCATTTGTTCCATTTGGATATCCTACAGACTTGAAAATTCTGTTTGTGAGTCCAACTTCCTTGCATCTTTATCCAATATGTGGGTTGGGCATATCTAAATCCTTAAATGTTTTTGACTTGGCTTCCTACCATACCACAATTCGTATGGAATTTTTGATGCTGCCTTAGTTGGCACATCATTCAGAAAATAACTGTAACACTCCTAACTTGTATCCATCACTAGATTAGTGTTACGGAGCATTACTGTACAAACGAAACATTAAAACATACATTTCATACATCATTGAAAACATATGTTAATACATTCATTAACATATATATCGTACCTTAATTGAGCCCTTGAGGCTCTAGAAACACCTTAGGAACAGTTCGAGACCAAATTGGAAACATTTGGAAAGTTTAAGAAAAAGTTAGAAAAATTTGACTACAGGGGTCACACAGTCGTGTGGCTTACACGGTTGAGACACACGCGTAGCCTTCAAACTAGGGACACACGGTCATGTCCTAGCTCGTGTCCTCACCCGTGTAACTCTCTGAGTAGGGTCAGACGGCCGTGTCACACGCCCGTGTGTCAGGCCGTGTAACTGTCGAAATAGCTCCACATGCCCGTGTGCCAGGCTGTGTGCTAGAGCATGTAATTGCTTGACTTGTATACAAAAGAACCTATAGGGGACATACGGTCGTGTCACACGACTGAGTCACACTCCCGTGTCTCAGGTCGTGTGGATATGAATTTGTCCAAAATCAAGCCAATTCCAACACCAAATCATACATCCACCTAAAGGCATTTTGTGCACATAATCAAGACATCAAAATCTTACAAAAAATGCATATAATGACTAATTCAAATTTCCTAAAATCAACTAACCAATATGCCATTCAAGGGACCTCAATTGCAAACATCCAAACTTACCTAAGCATGCAAACTTTACCACTTTTCATTCATCAACTATTAACTTCAAAACTTACCAAATATACCACAATTTGACCATTACCACAACTTATACATACCAATCAACACCTAAGCATTCAACTAAATATCAATATTCACACAAAAAAAAAGAGTGGGGGGAGGAGAGCTTTTTGGATCATCTTCTTCAACTTACCTCTTGAAGCTTTCGGCTATAGCGGCTTAAGCTCCGACCGGTGAACCGACGTGAAAAGGATGTAGAAAAACTCTTGACGAGGAGCCCTGAGTGCGACACAAGGAGAAATAGACAGATTCAAGTCGAGTTGTCTAGGAATATTATTCTCCACTTGTTGCTTTTATTTTTCTTTTCTAAATACTGGTGATTACTTTCTATTTCATGTTAGCTTGGAAGCACATATGATTTCTATGTTTTATGTTATTTTATTCAATCTTGCTTCTACATTTTAATCTTTGGGTCTGAATTTTTTTAGCATAGAAGTGTTATTGCGGTCACTGACACTAGAAGGTGCAGTGACAGTTCAAGCTAACAAGCATGACAACGGTAGTTGCTTGAGGATTAGAGGAATTTAATCCACTTGTTCTTAATAATGTTCCATTGCCAGCATCGAAAGGTGGGGTTAATGTGTATGTTTAAGTCTTAGATTAAATATAGAAGTTAAGCTTGGTAAGATATTAATTGCAGTTTAATGCATCGACAATCACCTATCCCTTTTCCCTTGTGAGCACTTAGCATTCTGTTGAATATTCACGTTAAGGATCCTAGTTTCTCACTATCATATTTTATCTTATTATTTTTAATTTATTTCTTCCACAACTACTCTGACAATTTATCTCATTTTATCTATTTATTGCACTGACATTAATAGACAAAAGACAACCATCCTCGTGGGAGCGATATCTGACAAACTCATATTTGTCTACTATACTTGTATCGATAGTATACACTTGGACATTATTGTTGTAACGTTAAACAGCCAATCAAGTTTTGACGCTGTTGTCGAGGATGACGTTTGTTTGATGTTTATTTTTGTTTATTCTTATTTCATAATATTTAGTTGCTACTAACTTGTTTTCTTTTTGGCGTTATTTTCACATTTTATTTTAGGTGTTGTATGACCCGAAGCAATTCAGAGTTTATTGCCGATTTTGATCCAGAAATTGAAAGAACTAGTGGAGGATACTTTAAGAACAAAGGAATATGGCTTTGCCAAGAAACAATGCAGTTATACCCCCGATGCAGAACCAAAATGTTGATGACCCACCATTCCAGCAAGACAGTCAAATACAAAATAGGACTATACGAGATTTTTGTAGTACCTGTCTTGGATGATTTACAATCGGGAGTTGTTAGGCCAGCAATCCAAGCTAGAAATTTTGAACTCAAGCCAGTAATGTTTTAAATGCTAAATTCTAATGAGCAATATGTTGGGTTGCCACATTAAGATGCACAAGAACACCTCAAATCATTTATATTTATTTGTGCTTCATTTAGTCAACAAGGCGTTCCTTATGACACTTTGAAGATGCAATTATTTCTTTATTCCTTATAGGGAAGAGCTTGTACGTGGTTCTTTGGGTTACCTGTCAGATCAATTACTTCTTGGAATGCACTAGCAACACAGTTTGTTTTGCGGTTCAACCTACCGGCAATGAATGCTAGTCTCCGAAATGATATTACAACTTATTATCACCTAGACAATGAGAAACTTCACACTACATGGGAACGTTATAAACCTTTTCTTCGACGTTGTCCTATGCACGAAATTAAACAACAAACACAAATTGAGATTTTTTATAATGGGCTGAATTCACACACGAGGAATCTTGTCGACACATCAGCCAATGGACCTTTACTGGGTTGTACTTATACGATGCGATTGGAATTCTTGAGAGAATTGCTAGAATGGTTATCAATACCCTATCTCTAAAGCTACACCTCTAGAGCTACACAAGCAAAAGCTACTCCGAGAGTTATTAAATTGGATGCAATATCTGCACTTAGTGCTCAAGTTTCTTCTCTTGCAAATGTGATAAAATATATACAAGGGACTAGTGAGGTTGCACATATACAAGTCGCTCAACAAGTTGATGTTCCTACCTTTTGTTGTGAGATTTGTAGTGACAATCAAAGCTATGAAGATTGTACATAACATGCAGAGAATGCCTTTTATGTTAGTAACATCCGCAACAAGTCTTATGGTACGTCTTATAATAATTCTCCATGAAATCAACAATCTTGGGGAAATTAGAATGCTGGACAAAATGTTGCGACATTCCGATATGAGAATATATCTACCCAAGGGAATTATAATTGAAGACAAGGGCATTACAATCAAAAACAGTAGAACTATAATCAGCACACTCAGATGCATCCACAACAAAGCCAGATGCATCCACACCAGAATCAGACATAGCCACAACACTCTTTAATGCCGAATCAGCATGTTCAAGAACATCGACTACAATAGTACACGAGAGCCTCTCCTTTTGACCTGTTATTAGCTCTTGAGGCTTTAATGCGGGATCATATGACTGGCACAAAAGCTTTGTGCAAGGGAATTCATCTTCTATTCGGGTGTTGGAGGCACAATTAGGACAACTTGCTTCGAATATGAACACTCGACCACCGAGTACACCACCTAGTGACATGAAAAATCCCAATCCGAGGGGAAAAAACTTTGTAAGGCTATCACTCTTAGGAGTGGTAAAGAAACTGGCTAGCCGATTACAGACTCTACTGTAACACCTCAAGATACTGGTGAAGTGATCCCTGGTGAAAAGGTTGAATCTGACAAGCTTGTCGATGCACCAGACAAAGAAGTTCCACAAATTGTCACTCATAAGCCTAATGTCTGATCCTCAAAACTGTCGACGCAATCAAAGGTGTCGGCGCAAGCAGATGTATCTGTACCTTTACCTATAACACAAAGATTCAGGGAGAGTGAGCAAGATAGGCAGTACCAATAATTCCTAAACACATTGAAGCAACTCCATGTTAATATTCCTTTAGTAGACGCTCTTTTTCAAATTACAAATTCAAAATTATAAGAAATTTATGAAGGAACTCTTGTCCAAGAAGAAGAAGCTCAGTGATATGGAAACTATTGCACTCACAAAGGGCTATAGTGCTGTTTTGAAAAATAAGTTTCCCCCCAAAATGAAAGATCTTGGGAGCTTTACTATCCCATGTTCCATTGGAAACCATTATATAGGCAATGCTTTATGTGACTTAGAAGCTAGCATCAACCTAATGTCGCTATCAACTTTCAGAAAGTTGGGATCGGTCACATGAAACCTACTACAGTGACATTGCAACTAGCTGATCGATCTTTGACTCAACCTGAAGGGGAAATAAAAGATATCTTAGTTTGTGTGGATAAATTCATTTTTCTGGCTGATTTTATCATTCATAACTGCAAGGTAGACAAGGAGGTTCCCATAATCTTGGGACGACCATTTTTAGCCANCGGACGAACTCTTATTGATGTTTACAAGGGTGAACTAACCATACGATTTAATGATGAGCATGTTACCTTCAGTGTTTTCGAATCTATTTAATGTAAGGATAAAGAAGAATGCCATACTGTCGATGTGCTAGATGATCTAATTGAGGAAGAATTCAATAACCAAAGCACAATACTTTTTGAAGAGTTTTCAGTGACATCGGATGATGAATTCTTAGTTGATTGTGATAGCATGGTTGAAGCTAATAATATTGAATTCAGGCATGGATGGCAAATTGAGTCCTTAGACTTGGCCAACAGAACAACTCCGATTTTCAAGCCATCTATCGACGAAGCTCCTACTCTAGAACTGAACCCACCACCTACTTATCTTAAATACATTTTTCTTGGTGATAAGAATACTCTCCCAGTTATTGTCTCCACAACACTGGATGTAACTTAAGAAGAGAAATTGGTCCATATTCTTAAGCAATAGAAACGAGCTATTGCTTAGAGTATTGCCGATATCCGAGGCATTAGTCCATCTTTTTACATGCATAAGATCAAATTAGAAGATGAAGGCAAGCAATCGATTGAGCAACAAAGAAGATTAAATAAGAAGATGAAGGAAGTTGTTAAGAAAGAAATTATAAAATGGATTGATGATGGAATTATTTACCCTATTGCTGATAGCAATTGGGTAAGTCCAGTGTAATGCGTTCCTAAGAAGAGTGACATCACTGTGGTCAGCAACGACAAAGATGAATTGGTTCCTACACGCATTCCTACGAGATAAAGAGTCTGTATGAAATATTGCAAACTTAACGCTGTCACAAGGACGGACCACTTCAGACTTCCTTTCATTGACCAAATGTTGGATAGGCTTGCTGGAAAAGCCTATTACTGCTTCTTAGATGGCTATTCTGGGTACAATCAGATTGCTATTGCACCGGAGGATCAAGAGAAAACAACTTTCACCTGTCCTCTTGGTACTTTTGCTTTTCGTCGAATGCCTTTCGATCTTTGCAACGCACCAGTCACATTTCAAAGGTGCATGATGGCAATATTCTCAGATATGATTGAAGACTCTTTAGAGGTGTTTATGGATGATTTCTTAATGTATGGGAATAATTTTGATTATTGCGCTGACAATTTGGATAAAGTATTGCAGCGATGTGAAGACACACATCTTGTTCTAAATTGGGGAAAATGTCATTTCATTGCAACAGAAGACATTGTGTTAATTCATCGTATCTCTTGTCAAGGAATTGAAGTTGATAAAGCTAGAGTGGAAATTATTGAAAATTACCTTCACCGACAAATCTGAAAGGTATTTGCAGTTTTCTTGGGCATGCGAGGTTTTACCGAAGATTTATTAGAGATTTTTCGAAAATTGCAAAACTCTTATGCTCCTTGCTGGAACATAATCAAAAATTCTTCTTTGATGATGCATGTCTGGATGCATTCATTCAATTGAAGACAGAGCTAGTAAATGCACCCATTGTCGTTGCACCCGATTGGTCTCAACCTTTTGAAGTTATGTGCAATGCAAGCGACTTTGCTCTGGGTGCTGTTTTAGGACAACATAAGGGAAAAATATTTCACGCCATCTATTATGCTAGCAAAAATCTTACATAGGCTCAAATCAATTATACCACTACAGAGAAAGAATTGTTGGCTGTAGTCTTTGCTTTCAACAAGTTTCGTTCTTATCTTTTCGGTGCAAAGGTTATCGTATTTGCTGATCACTCGATGTTGACATATCTTTTTACGAAGAAGGATGCAAAACCAAGGCTGATACGCTGAATCTTACTACTGCAAGAATTTGACATCATGATAAAAGACCGCAAGGGTTCAGAATATCAGGTTGTAGACCATCTGTCTCGATTGGAAGTTGGCAGAGAAGATGGAAACATACTTCAAATTGTCAACGCATTCCCAGATGAGAAGTTATTTGCTGTAGATGCAACCCTTTGGTATGTGAATTTCGTTAAGTATCTAGTGTGTGGAAAACTCTCATTAGGTGTCACAGGCCATAAAAAATAAATATTTCTTCGTGAAGTAGTGAAGTATCTTTGGAACGAGCCGTATTTATTCAAGGTATGCAATGAAAACATTATTTGGCGTTGTGGTCCGGAAGAGGAGATGCTTTCAATCCTGAAACACTATCATGATGCTCCTTATGGAGGTCATTTCGGTGGCATGCGAACTGTTGCTAAGGTTATCCAATCAAGATTCTATTGACTTTCATTATTCAAAGAAGCCCACAATTTTGTGAAACAATGCGATAGGTGTCAATGCACAGGTTCTATATCCCGGCGCAATAAAATGTTGCAACAACCAATTATTGAGGTTGAATTGTTCGATGCTTGGGGTATGAATTTTATGGGACCATTTCCAAGTTCATTTGAAAATCTTTATATATTAATAGTTGTTGACTACGTCTCAAAGTGGGTTGAAGCTGTTGCAGTTGATCGGTTGTTTAACGTCACAACAATAATGTGCAAGCATACACTATCAATGCAAGTATAGTAGACAGATGTGAGTTTGTCGGATATCGATCCCACAGGGATGGTAGTGTTTTTTCTATTAATGTCGGTGCAATAACTAGTTAAAAATAAGATAAATTGTGAGGATACTTGCCGATGCAATAACTTGAAAACAAAAAAATAAAATATGATAATGATAAACTGGGATCCCCAACATTAATCTTCAACAGAATACTAAAAACTCACAAGGTATAAAAAGATAGGTGATTGTCGAAGCAATAAAGTTCAATGTATATCTTACTCAGCATCACTCATCTATTTAATCCTAGACTTAAACTTGCATACTAACCTCACCTTCTGATGATGGCAATATGACACTATTAAGAACAAGTGGACTGAATTCCTCTAATCCTTACTCAACTTTCGTTGTAATGCTTGTTGGCTCAAACTTTCACTGTACTTTCCAGTGTTAGTGACCGCAATAACACTTCTATGTTAAAAAAATTCAAACCCCAAGATTAAAAAATAAAAACAAGATTGAATAAGATAACATTAATTAAGAATTCATGTGTACTTCCATACAAACAAAAAACAGAGAATAATCACCAGCATTCATAAAGAAATAAAAAAAGAATTGAGTGGAGAATACTATTCCTAGACAACTCGACTGAATCTTTCTATTCCCTCTTGTCTTGCACTTAGGTCTTCTCATTAAGAGTTAGTTTGCATCTGGTTTTCACATTGGCTCACCCGTGAGAGGCTTAAGCTGCCATGGCCGCAAGCTTCAAGATCGGGTGATAAAGATGAAAATTAAAAAAAAAACAGAGCCTCTTTTTTTTTCTTCTCGAGTCTCTCTTTTATGTCCTCCTCCACAGTACATGTGTCCTTTCCTCAAAATTATTTTGTCCTTGTACATACAGGTTGGTTATACCAGACTGGACAGCTCACGTAATTTTAATTCTTATCCAGACAGTTGTCAGGTGTGGCAAAAATTTTAGATGCAATCTGGAATTCACTTATGCAACGACATTAATGCAAAAAGATAGCAAAATTAAGGATAAAATAGACTCAGATTCACTGAGTTATAAAATTCAATTTACTAAATTGAAAATGCTAAAATATATGCTAAGGATAACTAAATAAGAACAATTTAACTAATAAGTAAGGGGGAAAACCTATGTTCTTTCTAGTGCTATCAAACCCCCAAACTTGAGTTTTTACTTGTCCTCAAGTAAAACAGAAACTAGCAAGGCTACAAAAATTTTACTAAGGCAAATGATCATTCCAGCAATTTGAACCCTCTGAATTCCCAATGGATGAATCACATTCACATGAAAGAATACTGCATCTACAACTCAGAAGCATGAATGAATAATGTTGAAACTTCATCAAAGCTAGCATCATGCTTTAAACCCTAAGTTCTATCTACCATTACAACATTTATTGTACAATACTAAGTATATATATACATATATTTTTTTGGAACAAGGGATATCGTTGCATTATTGTACCCTTGTTCCTAAGAAGTAACGATGGGATGCAACAAACCCCTAGGGAGTACGTAATTCTGCCAACACACACCCATGCAGCAACAGCCTTTGGCCAGATTGATTTTTCTAACACTTGTATTGGAGTGTTCCCTTTTTAACATTCCATAGTACACCCACTTTGGAGTGTCTCTACTTTATAACTATATATACATATATAAGCACCTGTAAAAAGAAGATTCATTCAAGATTTAAGGAATGATGGCAGTCATCCATTACTAATGCAACCTAATCCATTAATCAAAGAATTGAAGCTACAACCTTCTGTCAAATTTATCCAACTCATTCATTGATAATTTACATGATTC
>RCOT01014451.1:0-12837 GCA_004027125.1 Gossypium thurberi
AGGAAAAGGTTCAGCTAGGATTAGACATCGACATCCAGAAGTTAGAAGCTAAGAAAATGAGAAAAGGAAAGACCAAGGGTGAGGAAGACTTGGATAGCTTAAAAACGAATTATAAGAAACTACATTTGTCGATAAGAACTTTCGGGTTGGGTAAAACATCAGAATAATGGCGGTAAGAAATCCAAGAAGAAAATATTAGAGATGATTAGTGGGAAAAAAATTCCAAGATGCTCGAGCTCGAGAAGATTCTCTAAAAAAGGATTTGTTAGAAAGCTGAAGTGAAAAGGTTAGATTGAGAGCCCGGGTAGCAGAATTAGAAATGTCACTGCATCAATACTGTAGTCGTAAATCTGTGATTGAGTTGAAAGCAAGCCTGAACAAGATTAAAGAGTTGAAGGGAAAGATAGAAGAGCTCTAGGCTATACTACAAAATTGTGAACTTCGAGTTGAGCTTCTTGAAACGAACAATGAACATTGGAAAGAGCAACTCTAACACTCTCAAGGATAGATCAGGGATAGAGGTCACATCATGGGCGAAGCTTTAATTCAAGTACGGGAAGTAGCAGACCATTTGAAAACCCTAGCAGTTCAGGCTAACATGTTGAGCTTGAGATATGAGTCAGAATCAGATCGAGGCCAAGAATTAGCTTTACTCCTTAGAAAAGTTAAGGCTTTGAGTATTAGGGCAATGCCGTATATGTAAAATATATCCATTTTATGTAAAGAGATTTGTTTTCTAGTAAAGTTGTTCTAGTAGAATTGAATCAAAATCAAGGCCTCCTTTTGCATTAATTTTTCATTCATCGGCATTACATTTCATCATATTCATTAAATTTAATAAAAAAGACCCTAATTAATCGAAATTATGACAGTTACCCTGGAAACCAACAAGAATTTTCAAACCAAATATCGTTACGGTACCCGCGATAAAACCAAAGCCATGGATCAAGGGTTAGAGAGATTGGAACAAATTTAGAAAGACATGTAAGATCAGTTGCAAGTGTAGCTGCAGGAACAATTAGCTATGGTACAGCAAGACATGAGAGATCAAATACAAGAGTCCCAACGAAGCATAATAAGCCAACTGACCCAATTGCTGGCTGAAAGGATCAAAAAAGAGAAAAGTATTGTAATTAACTCTTGGGATGATAATGAAGACCCCACATTCCCCTCAAGCTTTACCCCGGTGAATGTCCAAGCCTAACCCATGAAAGGTACCTGTTACCATAAGATCACAACAATACCTGGCCGACACTTCAGCACTGGTGAACTATTCAACGGGTTCAGGTTCAGATTCCAATCCTGGAGATAATCTGACCAACCCTGTCGTTCCAGATTTGGATGACTTAGCAGAAATGGATAGAGTAAAAGTAGAATTGCCAAAACAACTAGAAGATTGATGCAAGTGGTTGAAGTTGAAATTCAGAGCTATGGAGAACGTTGATTACGTTTGCGGGGTTGATGCTAAGGATTTGAGCTTAGTCCCAGATCTAGTTTTCCCATTAAAATTCAAGACTCCAGAATTTGAAAAATACAATCGGACTAGTTACCCTAAAGCCCATATCACAATGTTCTGTCGAAAAATGATGGGATGCGTTAATAACGACCAATTGTTAATCTATTGCTTTTAAGATAGTTTGATCGGGCCGGCTGCCAAATGATACAATCAGTTAAGCCATACCAAAATCAACTCATGGAAAGACTTGGAACAGGCTTTCATGAAACAATATAGCCATGTGATTGACATGACACCCGATAGAATTACGCTGTAAAACATAGAGAAGAAGCCAAGTGAAAGCTTTAGGCATTACACTCAGAGATAGAGAGAGGTGGCAACGCAAGTTCAGCCACCTCTTCTGGAGAATGAGACAACAATACTTTTCATAAACACTCTGAAAGCCCCGTTCATTAGCCACATGTTGGGAAATGCTACCAAGAGCTCCTCAGATGTAGTAATGTCTGGAGAGATGATTGAAAATACAGGAGTGGGAAAATAGACGTGGGGGAAAACGCTAAAAGATTTACCCTGAGAAAGAAATAAAATGCAGTAAACACTGCAAGTGTGTATAACAAAAGCTATTCAAAACTGGTCACTGTAGGCCAACCAAGGACTGTGACAACCAGCCACCAAGGCCTTTCGAGGCAAGAATCTAACTCAAGGCTAAATAAGAAAAAACTCTAATGCACACCCATCTCGATGACATATAGGGAGTTATATCAGAATTTGTTCGATGCGTATGTGGTATTCCCGTTTTACTTAAAACCCACGCAACATTCGTTCTTAAAATGGTATGATGCGATTGCTTAATGCGAGTACCACGCAAGAATAATGGGACACTCAATTGAGAACTACACTGTATTCAAAAAGTTGATTGAGAGGTTCATCAAGATGGGGATTGTAAGGTTTGATGATCCCTCGGGACCTAATGTGACAGGAAATTCGTTACCTAGTCATTCAGACCAAGGGGTAAACGTGATGATAGAGAGTGGAGGAAAGGGGACCAAAATCGATGTTGTGAAAGTAAAAGCCCCACTAAAATGGGTTTGGCAAAAGATGATAGACGTAGGATTAATCCTTCAAGATTCAGAGGAGATGCCTAAAGGGGTGAGGAGCTACTGTGAGTTCCACGTTAAAAGAAGGTCATGAGATCCAAGAGTGCATTAAGTTCAGGGCTCTAGTGCAAAGTCTGATGGATAACAAAGAAATCAATTTTTTTTGAAGATGTTAACAGCTTGGAAGGAGAAGATGCTTGCGCCTTAGAGGAAGGATCAACAGATAAAGTCTACAAGGTCAATCACCCAGTAGTGATTATTTCACGACCAATAAGTAATGAGACGGGAACACAAGCTGTGCTAAGAATCATAATTCAGAAACCCATGGCTTTTCCCTACAAGGATAGCAAAAGGGTTCCATGGAATTATGACTGCAACGTGATGATCCCGAGAGAGGAAAACTCGTTTAGCACTTCAGAAGAGGGCTAGGATATTGGTTTCTTCAAGTGTAGTGGGAGGTGCTATGACCCTGCATGTGTAAGAACCGAGCCCATTAAAGGAAAAACCCTAGTAGTTGAGCATAAGAAAGATAAAACAGCTAGATGTGAATCTCCTGTTAATGAGCTTGTAACTGAGAATGAGGTTAAGGAATTCTTAAAGTTCTTAAAGCATAGCGAGTATAGTGTTGTATAACATCTACACAAACAACCAGCTCGTATATCAATGCTAGCTTTGCTCTTGAGCTGAGAGACACATCGTAGCGCGTTGATGAATGTGTTAAATGAAACTTATGTCACTGATGATATCTCTATAAACAAGCTAGACCATTTGGTTAATAATCTGGGTGCCAAAAATTTTATCTTTTTCAATGATGATGAAATATCTCCAAGGGGCATGGGATCCACAAAGGCCCTACATATCACTACCCATTGCAAAGGACATACATTGCCGAGAGTGTTAATCGAAAATGGATCCACAATGAATGTTTTGCCTCTATCCACACTGAATAGGTTGCCAGTGGATAGCTCTCATATGAATCCGTGCCAAAATATAGTGAGAGTATTCGATGGTACAAAAATGAAGGTGATGTGGAGGATTGAAATACCTCTCTTAATTGGTTTGAACACATATGAAGTAGATTTTTTGGTAATGGATATCAAACCCTCTTATAACTACTTGTTAGGTAGGCCGTGGATGCATTCAGTTGGGGTAGTGCCTTTGCCACTACACTAAAAATTAAAGTTGGTAACGGAGGGTCGACTGTAACATAAACACTGAAGAGGATATCATTGCATCCGTAACTAGTAACGCACTATACATAGGGGCGGATGAAGAGACAATAGAATGTTCTTTTTTATCACTGGAATTTGTTAATGCAACTTTCATTGTTGAAGGAAATAAGATCCTAGTGACAAAAATATCCAAAACCACGAGAATGAGCCTGGAGTTGGCGGTTGGGAAAGGAGCCTTGCCTGGAAGAGGACTTAAAAAATACCTTCAAGGAAGAGTTGAGGCACCAATGCTGATGGACAAACAAGATCGCTTTGGTTTAGGGTACAAGCCAGATACAAGACAAAAGAAAAAGGAGTTGGAAAAAAAACAAGAAAGAAGAATAGCGTGACTAAGTGGGGAAGAGGTCAAATGGGAACCCATGATCTTTCCCCATATATCTAAAACGTTCGTGTCAGGAGAAATCATTTATCTTGAACGAAAGATGTCAAGAAAAGAAACTGCGGAAGAAATGTTGGGAAATCTGAGCATTAATGCCTTATCCTAAGAATGAATTGGGGAAGAAAACTTATCAGACATTTGTCCTTATATCCTCAGAAGTGTTCTGAACAATTGGACTGCAGAAGAGATCCCTGTAAATTTTAGAACTAATTCAGAGTAATGTTTAAAACACACTTATTGCTCTAAGCCTGGGAGCAATAAGAATCCTTTTGTGAAAAAGGCATTTGTCTAATATCTTTATTTTAATAAAATGCATCTTTGTGTCTCATTTTGGAAAATATTCTTTTATTTTTTCCATTTCATTCATACTCATACGACAGAAATATGTTTTCTTAGATTCATTTATTCTTTAGGTCTTCCTATATTCCTATAACAGGTATCTAGATATTAATGATACGAGCGACGCTGCTGTTGACTTAGAGTCTCCTTTTGAGCAGGATATGTGTCTAGAGGAACCTCGAGACTTTGAAGATGATCGAGATTATAACCTATCTCCTGATTTGTTAAGGATGGTAGAACAAGATGAGAAACAAATCTTACTTTACAAAGAGTCAGTAGAAATTGTGAGTTTGAGAGACAAACAAGAAAAGAAAGAGGTGAAGATCAGAGCTTGCATCATTGCAGAGACAAAGAGAGACCTAATTGAGTTACTCCAATAATTCAAAGATGTCTTCACATGGTCGTACCAAGACATGCCTGGTCTAAGTATTGATATCATGGTACATCCGCTTCCCATAAAAGGAGAATGCAAACCGGTTCAACAAAAACTCTGAAAGATGAGGCCTGACGTCCTGTTGAAAATAAAATAAGAGGTCAAGAAACAATTCGACGCTGGTTTCCTACAAGTGGTTAAATACTCGGAGTGGGTAGCCAATATAGTCCCCGTCCCTAAGAAAGATAGAAAAGTATAAATGTGTGCAAACTATAGGGATTTAAACAAAGCTAACCCGAAGGAAAATTTCCCGTTACCTCACATTGACACATTAGCAAACAATATAGTAGGTTATTCACTGTTCTCCTTCATGGATGGCTTCTCTGGATACAACCATATAAAGATGCATCCTGAAGACATGAAAAATACCACATTCGTAACCATGTGGGGAGCATTTTGCTATAAAGTAATGCCATTCAGATTGAAAAATACGGGAGCGACATATTAAAGAACCATGATAAATTTGTTTCATGATATGTTGCACAAAGAAATCAAGGTTTATGTCGATTATATGATTGCAAAATCCCTAACAGAAAAAAAGCATGTACAAGTCTTGAGGAAACTGTTTTTGAGGTTGAGAAAATTCCAACTAAAGCTCAATCCAGGAAAATGTACCTTTGGGGCTAGGTTGGGAAAATTTCTAGGATTTGTAGTCAGCGAAGAGGGGATCAAGATTAACCCGGATAAAGTCAGGGCTATATAGGAGCTACCTCTATCACGCACTCAAAAAGAGGTCCGGGGTTTCTTAGGGAGATTAAATTATATCGCCCAGTTCATTTCACAAATGACCAAGAAATGCGACCTATATTTCATCTCCTTAAGAATTATAATTCAGGTGTATTGGATGAAGAATGCCAGAAGACTTTTGACAATGTCAAACATTACTTGTCCAATGCCCCAGTGCTAATGCCACCTAGTCTAGATAAGTCACTGATACTGTACTTGGCAGTATTTGGGAATTCTATGGGATGCGTGCTCGACCAACATGATCAGTCAAGAAGGAAAGAAAGAGAGATATACTACCTCAGTATGAAATTCATTGAATGTGAGACAAGATATTTGCCAATTAAGAAGTTGTGTTGCGCCTTGATCTGGACAACCCAGAGACTAAGACAATACATGTTGTACCATACAACTTGGCTAATCTCAAAAATGGACCCTCTAAAGTACATGATGGAGTCGACTACTTTGAATGGAAGAATGACCATATGGCAAATTCTACTTTCTGAATTTTATATAATCTATGGAAGAATGGAAGAATGACATTACCTTCTGCTACCTCTCGCAAGATGAAAATCAAATGGCTGATGCCCTAGCTACTTTAGCTTCTATAGTTAAAGTGAACAGACAAGAGGATGTAAAACCTATCTAGATGAGTATTTATGAGGCTCCGGCCCATTGTTATAACATCAAGGAAGAAGAAAAGGATGATCACTCTTGGTACCACAATATACTACAATATGTAAAGAATCCTGAATACCTTGATTAGGCAATCAAGAATGATAAAAGGATACTAAGGAGACTGATCAATGACTATGTCTTAGAAGGGGAGATCCTATATAAAAGAAGAAAGGATCAAGTGCTACTGAGATGTGTGGATGTCGTTGAGGCCAATAAAATGTCGGAAGAAGTCTATGAGGGCGTTTGCGGAACGCATGCTAATGGTTTCACAATGGCCAGACAAATCATGAGATTCAGATATTATTGGTCCACCATGGAAGGGGATTGCATCAGTTATTCTAAGAGATGCCATAAGTACCAAATTTATGGAGATAAAATTCATGTGCCTCCTTCACAAAGTTGGCAGTCAGCAGTTTCTTAAAGAAAGAGATCATATGTCGGTATGGAATTCCAGAAAAGATCATATCTAACAATGCATTAAATTTGAACAACAGTACAATATCGAAAGTCTACAGTTAGTTCAAAATCAAACACCGCAACTCGTCATCATATAGCCCAAAAATGAACGGTGTAGTTGAGGCAGCCAATAAAAACATTAAGAAGATCATGGGGAAAATGACAGACACTTATAAAGATTGGCATGAGAAGTTACCATTTGCCCTTTATGCTTATTGAACGTCTGTCAGAACCTCCACTGGGGCAATACCTTTCTCATTGGTTTATGGAATAGAGGCGATTTTGCTCATTGAAGTCGAGATTCTTTCTCTTTGAGTTTTATCAGAGTTGAATTTAGATGAAGCAGAATGGATCCAATCTCGATATGATCAATTGAACTTGATTGAAGAGAAGAGGTTGAAAGCTATCTGTCATGGTCAGATGTACCAAAAATGAATAATGCGAGCTTATGACAAAAAGGTTTGCCCCAAAGAATTCCATGAGGGTGACCTGGTATTGAAAAAGATCCTGCCCATACAAAAAGACTTTAGAGGAAAATGGATACCGAATTGGGAAGGAAATTATGTGGTAAAGAAAGCCTTTTTTGGAAGAGCGCTGATTTTGATCGAGATGGATGGCAAAAACTTGCTTAATCTTGGAAATTTAGATTCAATCAAGAAATATTTCACCTAAAAAAAGGGGGGAGAGGCCAAGGAGAAAACTCGCAGAAGGGTGCCTTGAGACCAAAGGGGTTTTGAGCTGAAAACCTAAGAAAGGGCAGCTCAAATTTAGATCGAAGATTGAACATGTGGTAGTCGTGTCTACTCTGAAGGAGAAACGTTACATCTTAGGGCATCAACAAAGTACTCTAGATCTCTTGAACACATATCAAGCTCAAAATGGTCCTCAAGAAGTTTGTGCAGAGAAGCTCATGCTGCGATATTTGTGCCATCTAATTTCATCTTACTCACTTTTTATTTTAGCAATGTTTGCTATTTTGATTAATCTATTCATTTCGAGCTTTGCTCCCAATAAATTTCAATCTTGTCTATTATTTCAACCTTTTTTGAGCATTTTTACATTGAAATAACGATTAATGGACTAACAATATTCAAGTAAAAGGATTTTTGCATATTGCTTTGAAAGGTTTCTAAATAGTACAAGGACCTGAAGCAGGACTACTTGTTAGAACTAACCAAACTAAGGGTTGGAAATATTTGGGAACGAATACTTTAAATTGTGATTATTTCTTCGGGATTCTTGTCAAAGATACTAGATCTGAACAAGAAGGCATGACAATACATCAGTAATGGAAGCTTGACGAACAATGAGCAATGTCAACGTAAGCATTAAAAAGGGAATCATTCTCTAAAAATGACATTCTACATGCATGCAAATATCATTCATATACATCTAGTTAGGAGAATTTGATTTATTCTAATCATAACATCCTAATCGCTTGGCATAAATATAGGCCTATGAAATGGATTCTACAGGTCATGTTCCCCAGAGAACGGTGTAACAGATCAGTGAAACCACAAATCCTACACCCCTAAAGTTGCAGTGGGACGGATTGAAGTCACCGTACCAAATATTATCTCCCTGAAGTTGCAGTAGAGTAGATTGAAGCTACAAATGTTATCTCCCTAAAGTTGCAGTGGAGTATATTAAAGCCACAAATTTTATCTCCCTGAAGTTGCAGTGGAGCAGACTGAAGCCACAAATCTTATCTCCCTGAAGTTGCAATGGAGCAGATTAAAACCACAAATCTTATCTCCCTAAAGTTACAGTGGAGCAGATAAAAGCTACAAATCTTATCTCCCTGAAGTTACAGTGGAGCAGATTGAAGATATCGAATCTTATCTCCCTGGAGTTGCATGGAACAAATTGAAGCTACAAATCTTATCTCCCTAAAGTTGTAGTAGAGCAAATTGAAGCGACAAATCATATACCTTTGAAGTTGCAGTGGGTCGGATTAAATCTACCATAGCGAGTCTCATCTCCCTGAAGTTGCAGTGGAGCAGATTGAAGCTACGAATCTCATCTCCCTGAAGTTGCAGTGGGTTAGAATGAGACTACTTGAAAAAGAGGAGCACCAAAAAAGTCAAAATTCAACAGCACCAGACAAAATGGGCCTTTCTTAAAGTTTTTTCTCCATTCCCATTACACGACAACGAGCAAAGAGGGGCAGCTATAAAGGTCCAATTTTGTCCGAACCGAAACCAAAAAAAAATAAACAAAATATAAAAACCAAAAAATAAAAAAGTACATTTACAAAATAATGGCCCAAATACAAAACCTTAACCCAAACCTAGCGTTACGCAAGCCCAAGCCCAACTAACCTAAAGTTTTTCAAAAACCCTGAAATCCTAGGTCCCCCTCTCGTGCTACTCCTTGCCACGTCAGCAGGTTCCCCTCTTGAAGACACCCACGCCCCGAGGTTTGCTCTTCTGCCACCCTTGCACCAAAACAACAAAGGCATGGATCTCTCTCCGCCATTGACTGCGCACCGTCGCCTGCAATGGGAAAGAAATAAGGACAGAAACAGGAAGCAAAAATAGTAGAAAAGACAGAAGCAAAAAAAAAAAGAAAACACAAAAACAAATACAAAAATTTGTAATCACTCGGCTATAAAAAGCTAAATAAATAGATTGTAAAATGGACAGAAAATACAAAGAATAAAAAAACATTTAAAACGAAGGTGATCCTCTTGTTTTATTTTTTTATATTTCGAAAAAGCATAATAAAAAAAATAAAACCTGTTTACCTGAGTCGCTTTACCTTCCTCTGTCGTTAGGGGTCTTCTTCAACGTGGAAAGCTCTAGAACCCTTTAGGGTTTGGCCTGGGCTTCGACGAAATGGGGTGCAAAAGGCGTGTTAGCTAGGTGAAAGGGTCGAATTTTTTTGGGCTTTTTCTTTGCGAACAGAAGGCTTTTCCTTCAGATCTGGCTGAAAGGGCGCTGAAAAGGCCCGTTTTTGTGTAACTCCGACCATCAGAAGCGACGATTGTTGTTACCGATGGCCGGTGTCCACAGAGGGCTTCCAATGACCCTATGGTTGTATCTTAGGCCTTGATTTCAGAGAAAAAGGTAGAAATGAGAGGATGTTTTTTAAAACAAGGAGGAAGTAATTTTTTCTGAAATTTTTGGCTTTTATAGGCCTCCAAAACGGTGTCGTTTGAGGGTTGGCCTCAAACGCTCAAAACGGCGTCATTTTGGCACGACCCGAATCACTCTCCAGGATTCGCGTGTTTCGTAGAAAGGGGATATTTTTAGTTTTAGTCCTTTCGCTTTTTAAATGCTTTTCAATTTTGTCCTACTGTTTATTATTTTTTTATTTTTGCCATTTTGTTTTGTTTTTTGTGCAATTAGTCCCTCGACCACTGTGGACCCATTTAGGGAATGACACGTGTCCCAGGGCTTGGAACAATTACCCATTTTGACCCTGCTCCTTTTCGCGCGTCACATTTTGGTCCTTTCTTTTTATTTTATTACAATTTAGGCTTTTAATTTCGTTTTAATTCTGATTAAGTCCTTGTTTATTTAATTTCAACCTTTTATGAATTGTTTTATTTATTTATTACTTCGTTACCTTTCTTTAATACTCAAAATTCGTATTATTTATATTTCCATTTTATTGTGCATTATTCATCTTTATTATTATTTTATTATTCATGTTAATATTATGATAGTAACTATAATATAATTATTGCTATTATGGCTATAAATTGTTGTTTGGTTACTATCATTATAGTTGTATTATCATCACTCACTAGTATAGCATTTTTATTTTTATTTTATTGATTTATTTATTTGTTCATTGATTTACTTGCTTATCATTTTAATATCATCTTTGCCTTTTTTACTCGTTACTATATTACTTTATTTTGCTAACATTCGTGCCGAGTATCGCGTTAAAATATATTCGTCCATTTTATTACTAGGCCTAGATAAATAAAAAAGCATATCGTTAAAAGGTTGCACACATTTTACCATATAAATAGGAAATATTTAAAAAAAAAAACAAGGCAAGGTTCATTTTTTTGGAATTAAAGGAGTCGTGCTCCTAACTTACGAAGTATGACCTCTTTCTAAAATCGAAATAGTTGAATATCTATTTTTAAAATATAAAAAAATGAGATTTAAGTAATATCTAAATGGCGATTATTCTCGTTTTCGAGGGTCAAAAAAAAGTTTTGACAACGATAATCTATTTAAGCAAATATAATAAATATTTTGCAAGTGTGAAAATATAATAAATATTACTATATTAGATATTAAGTTCGAGATTTCATTTAAGGTCTTAATAATGAGTAAATTATAAAAATAGTCATTTTTATTTATCTCAGATTACATTTTAGTCACTTATGTCAATAAAAATTTTTTGTCATGATTTTAACTGCTTTTCAACACTTAATTAAAAACTTGAACCATGTAATTGCTTCTCTGAAACCTTTTGTGCACACTTTTCGTGACGTTTCGCAAGTTTTTGCGATGCGTTGGAAAACCTCACAAAAATTTGTTTATTTAAATCAATATTAAATTATATTTTCCTACTTAATTCTTAAAATATATGTTTAAAATTATGAACCCATGAAATTAGAAATCTCAAATTGGTATCCTAAACAACCCAAGTCCTAAATTATGAACCTTATAATAAACGCTCTAAAATTATACTATGGTTTATATTTTATATGGTATGAAATTAAATGATCATATATTTTAATATGATCAAATGAAAACAATGCATTGGTTTATTAATTAAACTATTGAATTCAAACAATTAATAGTTTTTTACTAATTAAAATAAATTTTTTTATACTATGAGATAAACAATATGTAAGAAAATATAATACCGTATGTAGTGTTAATATATTAGTAACAATAATGATGTAATACAATGTAATAGTAGTAACATAAGAAAATACCTGTAATTAGAAAGAGCTAAAAATTAGAAGAGGAATTTTGTTGATGCCTGTATGAACAGTTTCCTTAAGACAAATTTGACCTCTCTTTAGTGCTTTGAGTAACGTTGGATGTTTGTCTTTCAGGATACAACAACAAACGATCACATTAGTAGCACAATAACAGTGATCAATCAACACAATCTTGTCTTTCTCTATTACCGGGAGGAATGAATTTAGAAGGAATTTTTTATATTGATGGTTTTTGATGATGTGTTTTGGAAGTCTCCTAACTTGGCTTTATATAGAGGAGAGGAAATGAATGAAGATATTTAGACCGATTTATGAAGAGTTTTGTTAAAATGTTAATAGATATAAGTGAGCAGACACAATGAATGAAAAGATGCAATATTAAACCAAAAGCAATGAATCTGTTCACCAAAATATATAATTGTTCAAAAGATACAACTGTTCATCAAGAGTCAGAACTATTGTTTAATTTGAGCACCAATTTATCATTCTATCACTCAGCAATTTTGAACACATTATATAAAATATAAATCCATAATTTATTATTCAAACCTTCAATTTTATGAATAAAATAATATACCTCAAAGTTCCAAAATATCAATTATTTTTCAACACAATCTTATCGTTTGGGTTTTTGTAAATTATACATGATTCATCTTTTACTCTCTTAAAACTATTTTCTTATAGGAAAATAAGAGAGCTATCTTTTTAATAAATTTATACTCCACCCTCTTAAATTAATAATGGTGATCACCTACATGTTATGAGCACACTGTTAGCCCAAAACATTTCGATGTTAGGGTATCTATTTAGTTAATTTAGTTTAATGAGCTTTCTAATCCCTTTTGGGTTTTCGGTCTTTTGACTTTGGAAGATTCATGTTCATGCAACTAAGGAATTTCTCAAGTCTGTTGAGACGAATGTGACTTGTCACCGGCTTGCTTAGCAAGTTGACTCATCCTAGGTTGATGTAAATCGTGATTCTGTGCTAACTTTATCGGATCATTCGATCTTTCCCCGATGGTAAACTGAACTTGCTGATCTCATGTTGTACTTAACAATGTGAAGGGATGACTCTTATAGACTAAGGAAGGCATGATTATGTAATCCTATTCAACTGAGCTTAATTGAA
>RCOT01014455.1:0-16299 GCA_004027125.1 Gossypium thurberi
ATGGGCCAAGGCCCCACTGATACTATTACTGAAATTGGGTAAAGGCCCTACTGATTACTGGCATTGTGACGGGCTCAAGCCTAATCGTTTACTGTTACTGTAACGGGCTCTGGCCCAAACTGCATTTATCTACTATTTAGTTGATTGTTTGCTTGTTAGGGGATTACACACTGAGTTTTCGTAAACTCACCCCTATGTTTAACTGTACAGGTAATCCCTAGTTGTAGGTAAGTCGGTGCTGTGAGGGACTCGATGATGGCCACACAACCACATCAGCTTCCGTTTTTAGCCTTTGATTTATAAGTAACTAAATTTGGGTATTTTTATGTAAAAAGGCCTTTTTAAAGTTATAAACTTTAAATTGGGGCTTTTATTTATTTAGTTTGATATAAACTGCTAGTTGTAGAAAAAGACAGGTTTTTAAAAGGTAATTGTTTCAAAGATACCACGGTTTCGCAACCTTTCCAAAAAAAAAACTTCTGCAATAAATAAGATTTTAGAAAATTTATAATGTTTTAAAAGTGATTAGCTTTTAATGATGCACGCTTGGAAATGAACAACCCATTTTGGAATCACCGTTTAATAACAAAATGATTAATTGGTTCTAAAGATTTCAACGACAACAAGTTTTACGCTAAACACCTCAATGTGACACTGCCAGATTCAGCCATAACTCCTAGGCTGGGTTTGGGGTGTTACAAATAGACTGTTCGAGTCCTCTATCCCATAGTTGACACATGTCGATTGTGGGAAGGGTTTTTCATAAAACCCTTGTCATGCAAAAGTTAGAGTATCCACCAGAGTCAGATGTGTAGCGAGTACCTACCAATCAATATTCAGCAATAAGAATTCGCTAAATAGCATTATACTGGCAAAGATCTTGCGCAAGGTGTAAGCCAGAAACTTCGCCAACATAATAGTAAGGTTATCCTTATTGTAACGCCCCAAATTTTGGGCCTAGGAGAAATGGGCTTCGAGTATTGGAGCAATTGGATTTTAGTTGTACGAGGAAATTTCACTAATTGTATGTTTAGTCTAGTGGCTAAGTGATTTGGGAAGAGTTGGGAATGTTGGAGAAGTCCTAGGTTCAAACCAGAGGTCTAGCAAAAATTTTAGTTTTTGGCATTAGCTGGAAGGCGTCATTAAGGTTGTAAGGGAGCATGGGTTCAAGTCTTGGCGCTTGTAATTCATTTTGATTTTCTTTTCAATGAACTTAGACTTTGGTCCATAGCCTTATATTTAGTTGTGCTTGTTTTGTTACATAAGAAGCTAGTTGGTAAGGTGGCTAGCGGTGTGGCTTAATTTATAGGGGAGCCTGAGTTCGAAACCCCTTGCATGTGAAATGTGACTATTTTTCTAATTTAGGATAGTTTTGGAGGATAAGTGGAGGGATCCTACATCGGGAGGCTAGCATGAGAATAGGCGAG
Organism: Gossypium thurberi; assembly: GCA_004027125.1. Classification (NCBI taxonomy): domain Eukaryota; kingdom Viridiplantae; phylum Streptophyta; class Magnoliopsida; order Malvales; family Malvaceae; genus Gossypium; species Gossypium thurberi. The sequence goes on from RCOT01014455.1 coordinate 1,428, forward strand.
AAGCTGGCTTTAAATAGAGCGATCTATGAAGAGAGTAAGCATACCTTGGTTGGCGTTTGGGCATAGGAGTGTTCGGAGCGCGGATTAACTCCAAATTCCTATCAGGAGTGTATTTTGCACTACCCTAGTTGTAGAGTGGCAAATGTCGAAATGCCGGTCACACGACGATGGTAGCATCACGAGCGTGCGAACGCACGTGTGGGAGCTTCTACGCGATAGTTGAGGCCATCATGAGTGTTCTTGTAGGTTTAGGTTGTTTGGGCCGAAAGGGGCCATGTGGGGCCAATGGGCCTGTGGGCCCAATCGGATAAGTTTTATGATTGGGTTGTAAATATTGGACTGGACTCTGTGAATATTATATTTGTGGCTAGAATTGAGCTAAATGGGCTACACGAGAATGAGCCCTAGGCCCATTCCCATCGTTATCTCTATTTAGAATACTTTGGTTTACAAAATTACTAAAATACCCTCAACTTGTAAAATTACCGAAGTACCCTCGATTCGCAAAATTACAGAAGTACCCTTGATTTGCAAAATTACCGAAATACCCCTGAACGGTAAAATTATTGAAATACCCCCTAGGGTAAAATGACGGTTATACCCCTAGGAATTGAGATGTGTGTATGACTGACTTGTTTTGTGCTATATATGACTATTACTGAGTATGACATACTGCATACACGTATGATTTATGACATGACATACGGCATGGGGTTGGGATTTTGTATTGGAGGAAGTGATTGATATGTGAGGGTAGCACGGGTCACATGAGATGACTGTGGACCCACCAATGGCTTTTAGGCAATTATGTGATTGGTAGCTCTACTGCAATATTGGTTATTCTCGCAACCGGTGCTACATCAGGAGTGTAGGGATGGGTGGGTCGATTAAATCCCCACAGGTGTGTAGGGTTGGACAGGAGATGGAGTGCAGGGTTGGTATGGGTATTTATGCATTGCATATACTGATACTGATATTGAGATGGGCTTAGGCCCCGATATTTGTGATATGTGCCAATTGATATGGGCTCAGGCCCAACCGAGGCTGATGGGGGCTATGGCCTAATTGCCACCATTACCGTATTAGGTTAAGGCCTACACTGATACTATTACTGTTAGAGGCTCAGGCCTAGACAGATTTTGTTTCTTTAATAAGGGGAATACACACTGAGTTTTCGTAAACTCACCCCGTTTTTAATCTTTCAGGTAATCCCCAGCGTTAGACGGTTCGGAGCTACGAGAGACTCAGAGAGGGCCACATAACTGCACTTGTTTTATTTTGTTTTGCTCATTTACTTAAGCAATTTGATTTTGATTCAGGTTACAATAAGGCCTCTATATGTTCTAGATATTAAATTTGGGATTTGATGTGATTTATATCTGTTAGAAGTAAAACACGATTTTCCAAAACAATAATTGTTTTCTAACACTACGTTTTCGCACCTTAATTTTTAAATATCACATTTTCGTAAATCAGTTTTTTTAAACTTAGCTTCCGCAACTGTAAAGAAATTTTGGGAATAAATTTAATAATTTTCTATGTACCACATTTTACATAAATAAATAAACTAACATAATTTGGATTTTACTCAAGCTTATAATTAAGAAGGGTTTTCAATGAAAACATGGTTTTCAAAAAACACTTCAATGTGACACGCCAGATTCGGGCCTAACTTCTAGGCCGGGTTTGGGGTGTTACACTTATGCAACTATCTGTTATATATGTAAAGTATATATGAATCTATCATTCAAGCAGAATAGGTATAAGGTGAATCTGGGAACAAAGGATCTAGGCTATAGCAATTGAGAAGTGTAAAGGTGTCTACCTCTAAGTTATGAAAGGAGTTATTAAAGAAAGGAATCATTACCCAGAGTCTGCTTATAGGAATAGTCACAAGAGGAAATTTCGAAGACAAAATTTTCTTTAAGGGTGGGGGAGTTGTCACACAAGGATTTTGTTTAAGTCTTGAACCTTAAGAAAGGTGGGCAGCTAATTGAATAAAATAGTAAGTTGACGAGCTCTACTTTAAAACATAGAAAAAAATTTGGTAGGTTTGTAATTAGTTGAGATTTAATTCTTGATCAATTAAGTTGGAACTGGTTGGTTCCTTTGTGGGAGACAAAATGATTGATGACGGGTGGTTACTTGGGGCCTTGAACTATGCGTAGGAAGGGTTATATATACGTGAGTGGAGGATTTTTCTGAAGGCAGAATCCTTCTCATTTCTATTTTACTTTCCTTCCTTCTCCATCATCTTCTTCGGTTGATCCAAAGGAGAGAAAATTTAGGAAAACGCTGCATGCGGTAGTGATCATAAGGTTTGAAGTCTAGAAGTAGAGAATTTGTGGAATTGGAAAGCCTTCCTATTTTTTTGTATTCAAGGATTTAATAAAGGGGAGTAAGAATTTTTGAAATCCCTGAGAGGCTTATAGATAATAATAAATTCTAAGTTTTACGGTTTGAACACCTTTGGGTTAGCCGATATTGACCTATCGTCAAATGTAGTAGTAATTTCAGTCTATTTTCGCACTTAATGAGCTTGTTTTCTAGGCAATTTATTATTACGTTTTGGTATTTAGTACTTAGTATTAAAAGCTAATAAAAATAATTGATTTTGGCCAATTTTTTAGGGTTGATGACTTACTAGCCTGACATGACCCTTATCTAGGTTTAATTTATGTATTTAAGTGTGCAGGAGGCTTAGTTTTAGGCCCGATTAACGTAGGAACTTGGGACGAGTGTTGCACAAGCTTCATGAACCCTGAAAGCATGACAAAAATGTCCAAAGCCATAAAATGATTGCTATGGCGTGACATAGAAAGTCTGTGGCAGCCTATGTTGAGTCGTGGCGGCCTATGTTGAGCCATAGCAGCCCCTGTGTTGAGCCATAGTAGCCTATGTTGAGCCATAGCCTGAACATGGGTCACAAGCAATGATGACGTTGACAACCGTATTTTGGCATATTCTTATAGATTTTATTTCTTACTTTCACCCAAAGTATTGAAGGCATATTGGGCATAAAATGAACATATTTTAGCCTATGAATAAGAGGCTTCTATACACAAATTAGGGTATCCAACCATCAAACATAGTTTTTCTCATTCTGATTTCTTTGTATTTTCTTTTTATGTTAATTTAGTCGGAACTTCTCTATTCCAATGTGAAGATAATTGCAAGCAGAGATTGCTCTAGGATCCGCGCTTCAATATATTTATTCATGATCATTATCCTATCTCTTATCTTCTATTCTTTTATTTATCTTCCGTAAATTTGGCCAATTAATCATTGTATGAATATTAGAATATATTAGTGTGCTTTACTCATATCTCGCATGACTCAATTATTAAACTAATTTATTTATTAAATGATTTTTTATCTGAATTTGGTTGTTTAGTCAAGAGTACTTAGTATATTAGGGAGTGATGCCCCTTATAGTATATCAGGATGGGTGAGGCCGGAAGGGTATCCTGTCGTGTATAACTTGTGCTAAGCGATGAGACTGAGAGGGCATTTGTATCCCTAGGAAGAGACCGGAAAGGTGACTTAGGTGGTAATCCTTAGTAAAGATGAGACCAGAAGGGTATTCTTAACTAAAGGTGATAAATAACTCAATCTAAGATAATTAATTATTTAATTAGATAATTAGGGATTTAATCGATCATAGGCTAGAGGCTCCAATTTTGTCACTAGGATAGGAAATTCCATTAGGTTAGTTAGGTTAATTAATTTAATAAGTTTACATAATATTTTAATTTGGATTAACACTACTAATTTGTGAACCGATTAGATTAGTAATTATTTTCTATAATTAATTTAATCATAATGTCACGCCCCATATTCTATTTATTTTAATTCGCTTGTGCATGTCAAATAATTCAAGTAGCCGATTGGTTATGTATATAGATTGTTTCCAAAAGGTCCCAAGGTTAAGGCCCCACACTTTCAACTTTTTAATTAAATTTTTGTGACAACTTTTGCATAAAGTCAACACCCTTGTTGTCCAACTCATGACTTCCCATGCTTAGGAAGATTATTTCCTTGCTTGCATGGTCAGCATTCCCTTTTTGTTATTTTATTCCTTCCGTGATCAACCATTTGCTCCCCTTGTCCCCAAACTTGCCTTTCTCCCCTCCTATCCAATCTTTTTATTATTTTTTCATTTTGTTCTCCTCCCCTCTATTTGTCGTTGTTCTCCTTGCTCCTCCCATTTTCTCTTATTTTTTATTCATTTTTTATCACTTAATCATTGTTTTCTTCCTTTTTATCCACCTAACCACCATTAGTAGCCAACTGAATCACCACCTCACCACCACAACTGACATGACCACGTCTTGGAGCTTAACAAACTTCTATTCCAACCCCATCGAGCTCCCTAACGGACCAATGACTCGAGCTTGAGCTAAGCGCGTTCAAGAAGATCGGACCAGCCCCTTAAAGACTCCTTGCACCTTAGTGCAAGCTAACTTTAACTCATCGTCAGCTCCTCGAGCTCCATTTAGCTCCAATCAGCTCACCTGAGCTCATTTCAACTTTTTTGAGCTTAATTTAGTTTCTTTCCAGCTTGATTTGTTTGATTATGATGATTTTGTGTAGTCCTCAAATTCTTGTGCAAAATCCTATTGCCTAAGCATGTCTTCTCGGATGAAATGTGACAGGTTTGACTATTTGAATGGTTGTTTGCTCATTTCTTCTTTGTTTCGCATATGTGAGTTGTTGAAAAAATAAAGGCCTTTGCTGCTCTTAACCATGAACAACCAAAATCATATATTCAAACCCGGAGCATGTTTTCTTGAATTATTGCCAAGCAAAGGTCAACATCAAAATTTTGAATCTGTAGGTTGTTCGATGCTAAGCCTTAAGGGATTCGAACATGATATGCATGCTTATAACTTTAGTTTGTTTTGTTTTTCTACCATGTTGTCCGTCGAGAAATATGTAAGTCAGCTAGAAATGGTAAGAGAAAACTTTGTCTTTGACCCCGGTGAATATTATGCCATATCATTGTACAAAGGATTTGAGTCCTACAATGTTGTTTTTTAGGCAATAATTTTTGATGGACTTGTGATTCTAGTTGGTTGCCATCAATGAATTTATTGTTTCATTATGATAAGGTGAGACCAACTTTTAATCTCGGCATTGGTTTATTTGCCCAATTCTGGAATGAAAATTCGAAAAGAGTTTCTACGTTTTTAAGTCTTCGTGTCCTTGATTCTTTCCTTAATCATGTAGATGACACCGTGAAATTGCTCATCCCTAAAATGGAAGGGTATATGGCTAATCTATCTTCTTTTCAAGTTGTGTGTGATATTCAGGTCACTTGGAGCAAATATGACAAATACGTCAACCTAGGGTCTTGTGACGATAAACGCTTTTACGTTAGCAAATGGCCCGACTTAAGGACAAGTCGCTTTGAAGAATGGGGAATGACATGACCACACCCTAGAGCTCAACAAACTTCTATTCCGACCCCATCGAGCTCCCTAACGGATCCATGACTCGAGCTTGAGCTAAGCGCCTTCAAGAAGATCAGACCAGCACCTTAAAGACTCCTTGCACCTTAGTGCAACTGACTTTAACTCATCGTCAGCTCCCCGAGCTCCATTTAGCTCCAATCAACTCACCTAAGCTCATTTCAAATCGTTTGAGCTTAATTTAGTTTTTTTTTCCAGCTCATTCCTTTAACCACATAACAAACTAAGTATTATTTTTATTTTATTTAATTTGTTACAGCTCATGATCGAATATTTTAGCTCAATTCAACTCATTAAGTGTTTCACATCTTTTTGAGCTAGCTGAAATTAATATGCTAGCTAAATCCATATTAATTATGTCTCACATTGATTTGTGTGTTAATTAATATGTCTTGATGTTATTTAATCTTAGTTCAACTGAATATATCTTTAAATTAATGTGTTCATGGCTTTTGTAGGTGCAGCCGAATGTATTAGGTGCATTAAATGTAAGGTGCATGCATATTTGAGGTTCAATTGACGACATTCAAAGGGACACATGCATTTGGGACGTTCATGGAAGAGGAAGATGTTGATTGTTCATGTATTTGAAGATTCATGGACCGTATTTATGGATAATTGGAAGATAAATGCTTGGGACATTCGTGCAAGTACCAACCAGCATCTAGAACAAACCATTTCTTCTGTCATGCATAATTATTCTTCCATTTATTAAAGTGCATGGACGTTGGCCACAAGGGAGATGAATTTCTATACGTTCAATTCAAGTATTCAAGGCACATTCTACTGATCTTCATCCAACAGCTAACTCAATGGCACTTTGGTTGCCACAAAGAAATTTATATCTCAGAATCTAAGCTACCTCATCACAGTCAATCAGTCTATTTATCCCAGCCAGGAGTTTCTTCCAGAAAAAAAAAAGAATAATATTTTTTTATGGACTTTGGATCTTCGACCAATGAGGTGATGACACATGCATGCGTGCATATAAACTACTTATAATGGCGCATGTGTGATATGATATTGATCCAGTTTAGGCAGCTTCAAGAAAGCAGGAATGGACAAAATGTCTTCTACTGCTATCTTATCTGCTAAAATGGACAAAGGCATTCCTTTCATCATTCATATTCATAGCTGAGTCTACTAAAAGAGAGACCAGCCTCATCGTGGTGATTAGAGGACATCTCTGATCGTTCGCCTCTAATCTGACACGTTCCCTCCCAATTATATGATCAACGGGATCAGTCAGCTAGAGAGCGGGGCTATTCTTCTTCCAAGACGAGGTAAGTAAGAACGCTAGTGTTATGGACCCAATCAACACAGCCTCCATCTTAGGCCTAGTGGATGGGGACTCAGGCAGCTCACTTAAGGCTTGACGAGTTTCTTCGTTTTTCGCTCTTTTGGCTGCTTGACCTTCTTCCAAAGCAGAAATTAGAACTTCGACAATGAACATTCTACTTAAAAACTAAAAAAAAACTACTCACCAGGTGGTTACCTTTTTTTCATATCTATATTCTCTGCTGAAAAAGAAAATGAAGACTAAGACAGGAGTTTCGTAAAAAATAGAAAAGCCCTTTTTTTATCGGATTTGAACCGACGACTTATGCCTCATTCGGCCAAGAGAGATGTAAGAGTATTAAAGGGCTACACATTCATGGCATTATGGCTATTCTTCAAGGCTAAGTCTGCATGAATGCATCAAGTGAAGCAACATGATGGTTCGGTCAATTCATGCACCATCTTCAAGCATGAACCAAATTTTAATGCTTTAGTGTGAACATTTTTATTATTGTGTGAACACAGATGCCGAATCTGAGTAGTCATCTTTGTGTCTATAAATAGCTTTTTTTGTAAACATTTGAAAACACTTTTGCCAAATTATTAATCGAACTTTTGTTCTTGTGAGGTTTCTTCCTCTCTATTTCGTTTGAGTCTTGAATTGACTTATCTAGCTTGCTAGTGGCGTCAACCCAAACTCTTCTTTAAACTTACCAACCTTGGTGTGGCATTCTTCCATCATTTTTATACCTTTGGTTCCTACTTCTTTATAAGTAACGGGTCACGGTCCATCTTCTACCTTTCATTTATCCACCTTGAGCAATATAAGTCTTGGGCAATACTTCTTATAGTATTGAATCGATCTTAAAGCTTGAGTTCACATACCACTCCATCCTATCTATCTACTATTTACTTTATTTCTTTATTAAACTGAACCTATCAAATATTAATCCTAGCCTATCTTTGAATCCCTTTTTATCTACTTCTGCTTATACTTAACTAAATTAATTCTTTTAAACAATTTCGAACGAACTTCTCGTCGACGATTGGGCAACTTAAGTGAATTCGACTCAACCTACGGAGCCGAATCACGTTATTAACACCATCGTTGAACCGCCGTCGTCGTCGCTGCACCACCGCGTCCATAACTAAATTTCTCTATTTTTAATTCTCCTTACCTCATTTACTCGTAATCGATTCGTCATGAGAGATCATTGAGCCCTACCCTTTCGATATTGTGTAAGTATTGAAGATCCTTCAATCACAATATATTCTCTTACTATTATGACTAGTATTGAAGATCCTTCAATCACAATATTGCGTAAGTATTCCGTAAGTATTGAAGATCCTAACATTACGATTTACGTGTATTTGTGAAGTGATATTTGTTCATCTTGGATCCATATTCCACATTTTGGAAAAGTGTGTTTAGACAGTTGATTAAGTATTTTACTTAATCACTGAAAAGAGGGTTATTTATAAAAATAACATTATTCTGACATGATACAAAATTTGGTTTATATTAAGGATTCAAGAATTGATCTCTTCTCTAAGAATCGAAAACAAAATCAATATCATCAGAATTCACGATATCAGGTGTGGGGATTTATCTTATTAAAATATATAAAATTATTATTAAGTGTAAAAATGTGAAATATTAAATATCCGTTAAGAAAACTCTAAAATGTGAAAATGGACGAATATACTAAGTATTCAAATGGATATATAAATCCGTTAAAAAGGAGGATTATAAGTAAGTGATTATGAACTTTCAGATATATGATAACTTGAATGTGATTGTGTGATTTTTTTGATAAATGCAATATTATATGATTTCCTAACACTCGTGTATTGTGACATATGGCGTTATGCATGAAAATGAACATGCCACTGCTTCTATTGATATTCTGAATTGCATGTTAAGCATGCCATTATTCTAATTCTGATTCAAATGTTAAACATGCCCTTATACTAATTTTGATTCACATGTTATGCATGCCACTATATTGGTTCTAATTCGTATGTAAAGCATGCCTACTAAAAATTATGTTTTGTATGTCATATCACATGCATGGGGTTGGGATATGGTTGTATGGAAGAATATTTTGGCAATTTAATAATCTGCACTTCTGGTGGTTTAACCACATTATCTGGCAGTATATTTGCAATTCTGGTGGCTTGACCATAATATTTTGTATATGGCAGCTTGATTGTAACATCTGGTGGCTCGACCATAATATTTTGTTTCTGACAGCTTGACTGCGATACCTGGTGGCTTGCCTACATTATTGGTGTGATATTGGATGGACGAGTTCTGGGGAACTCATTATGGTTTATAGCGGAGATGGGTAGGAAATGTTTTCTGAATAATCTGCACTGTTTTTAAAAAGGTGTTGCATCGACATCATCACTATGCATTATGATAAATGTGATTCTGTGATTGTACACTTATGAATATGTGTTATGTTATACCGAATGAGATTCTGCCTTAATTTCTGGTTCTATGAAAATCAACCCACACTGGGCTTTAAAAGCTCACCCTTTTAAGTTTTTAGTTTTTAGATAATAATCGAGGTTAGGACATGGGTTCAACTTACAGATGTGCCCTCAGATATTTTTTAATAACTACCATACTATAACATTTGGTATTTTGTGAATTGTTTTTATTATTTTGGACTGTGGCTGGAGACTTTTCTTTTAGATTTCGGGTTTTTGGATGATTTTGCATGATTAGATTTGTAAAACTATCACCTAAGACGATTTATGAATTTAGTAAGAAAAACTAGATTTTCAACCTAATGACAAACTCAACCCAACGATCGCTATTTCAAACTCAAGACTTCATTTTGGAAACTCAAGAGTATTTTTTCATTTAACTGATATTTTACAAGATATGGCAAAATTATGATTTCAAATCAACGAGTGAGATTTAGCTATGTTATTTTCCGCTGTGACATTTTCATGAAATATGATGTTTTCTATAAACATTTGATACTTGAGTTTTTTTAAAGTTAACTGATTGTGACAAATTTCTTTTCTAAAGAGAATTTATAGACACCATTTGATTTTTTCTCAAGCAATTAAATGATTTTTTCTATGCCATCATCATGGCCAATATGATCTTCAAGATTCGACCATAACGTCTAGGTCGGGTTTAGGGGGTTACACATAATTTCTCCAATCTGTAATCCCTTGGGTACGATCCTCAGAATACTTACCGGTGCTTCATTGTAAACTTTAGTATATTACAATTTGACCTGTACACTTGCGGACACCTCCAATTGAATTATATATATTTGGTGTGATATTTATACTATAAACTATAACACATTTATATAAGGTTAAGTTGTTGACACCATTGCCAGGGATTGCGATGGTGAAATTTTTATTAGATTGGTTATTGTAAATTAATATTAATTGAAAGACAAACAAGCTAATTAATTGTAACACCCTATACCTAGTTTGGTCACCTGACCCAAGCTATAAGCTATTACCACTGTAAAACATCAACCTTATTTACTATATCAACATAAATGATCAAAAAATTCATAATATAACTTAATTGCAATAATTCACTGATAATCAATCATAATTGAGCCTTAATTGAGCATACAAAGCTAATAAATCAACCCAGAAATGAATTTGGACTATTCTAAAACTTTTACAAAAATTTAGGAAACATTGTTGATAGAAATAAGGCTTAAGGGGTAAGAATTAAGTGTCTGACATTAGGATTTAATTAAATGTAGAGAACTTTTTGAGTGCACCTGTAACACCCAGGCCTACCGGATTCTGAAACAAAAGGCCCTATAGGGAATGTCATGATGAAACCTATATGGAAATAAGGTACGAACAAAAGAGGCCGGGACGCGCCAGGGCATGTGGCGAATCAAGAATATTATCATGTGCATGGTCCTCTAAAACAGAAATGGATAAGAAATCATGAAAATGACAATGTATGACAAATCAAGGAATACTGGTATGAATGCATGTATATATGGTATGGAAATGGTCATAAAGAATTATGATTGGCAAAATAATATTTGCCCAGATACACTTTTGGCATTTAGAATGGGCGGACTCCAATATAAAAATATGTAAATAAGGGTTCCATGTTAGATTACTATAATTAGTGAATGATACTTATGGTTACATAAAATGATCTTTAGGATGTGAGTTCACGCTAGTGGCATAGCACACTCCATAACCATTGTGGTCCCATGCTAGTTAATTTGTTAGGTAAGTTGGTTAACTAACCGAAAGTGAAATAGAAAGGTTATAGGCTAAAGGAGAAATTGAATAAGTCTCTTGAAAGTGGCAGATTTTGGATGAGGCAAGTCAGTATTGATGTGATGTTTATGAGGTTTCAATAGAAACTTGGGTTGAGTTAAAAGGACACTCAGGTTTGGTTGAGGGGGAGTTATCTTCTTCCCCCTTTCCTCTGAAAACATTAAGATCTCGGGCTAAAGAATGATAGAAACATATCTCTGAGCTGAGTTTGAAATCATGGATATTTCTAGTGATTTTCTACACATCAAGGTATGTTTCGTGACTCTATCTGTCTAGGGAACATAAATATGTAAGTATGTTTGGAGAAATAAGTTTTGAGAGATGTCTGGGTTTTAAATGATAATAATGGTTATTCGAATGGGTTCTAACAAAGTATTTCTATTCTAAAAGGCATAGAAAGCTGTAGCATCTTGTCGAATAATGGATCTAAAGTCTAAGTTGCCCTCTGAGGTTAATAGGTGAGTTTCTATGTTGACTCCTAATTGCTAATAGATTGTATAGGATAAATCTAAAATGTCTAGTAGATGAGTAAAATGTAGGACAAATTATGCAAGAAGAAAGAAAGTATATGCGTAAATTTTCATAATTTAGAAGTGGAATGATAAGTGTACAGGTGAAATCTATCTGTAGAAAGGTAGGAACTTTCCAGCTGAGTCTATAAGCTGACTCTTCCATGTGTGTTATGCATTCTAGAAATTGATAAAAAGAGATGAAACTATGAGGCTCAGGCTAGGAAAGTATGGCATGATGACTCTGAAGAGAAATGTATGAATTATGGACTTGTTTGTATGGATTGCATGGAATCTGATGGTCTAAGTGTGTAATATAAATTTGAAGATTGAAATGTATGTGTCTGAAAACATGCTATGGAATACGTCTATTATGAATAAGCCAGTATGAGTGATGTGTCTATGCCTACCTCCGGACTCATCTAAAGGGGTCTACCGAGACTTTAATCACGATCCTTTGAAAGAAAGTCTACGACACCATATCGTGTAAGACCATAGCTGGTGAGCTATGGTGTCATATGGAAACACCATATCATATAAGACCAAACTGGTGGGTTATGGCATCATATGGGAAGAACTAAATAAAGGTTATTACCAAATGGGGTTTCTACAGGATCCCGGATGATGAGGTGCAAACCTCACGTAATGTGAGTTTAGGTTAATCTCTATCGTAAACATGATAGAAATAGGATGCCTTTGTGGAAAATCTCTGGAAAGTCAAACCTTTTGGCGAGTACTGAATGAAAAGGATACCTTTGTGGCAAACCTATGGAAAGGAAAGCCTTTGAGGCGATTAATGTATGAAAAGAATGCATTTGTGGAAAATCTCTCAAAAGGAAAGCCTTTATGGCAAGTATTGAATGAAAAGGATGCCTTTGTGGAAAATCTCTAGAAAGGAAAGCCTTTCTGGCAAATCTTTGAAAGGAAATCCTTCATGGAAACCTATAACAACCCATTTTTTAGTATTGTCAAAAATGGTGGTTTTATGGCAACAAATTCAACGAGTGAGTTCGTAAATTTTATTATTTAATATTTATGAGTCAATTATAGAATTATGTCTCAATTTGATTTAATGGTTTTTGTTAATTGAACGATAATTAGGTTCAAGTGCTACATTTAAAAGTCAAGTGGTTTTAGAAAATGAGGTATTAGAACCTCATTTCTATAAACCAAGTCCATAAATATTTTATTAAATATTTACTGAGTGTTATTAAGGTCGTATTAAAATTTGGTTAAGAAATTTTAATGTTTAAATAGTTAAGTAAAACGGACTAAATAGTATAAGTTGCAAATGTTAGTTGTTATTAATTTAACTGTACTAAATGGCTATGACGCCATGAATTGAAGGTTTTATACTATAATTATACCTATTTAGGTGGTGGTGGACAGTTGGTGGGTTTTAATTAGTAAAATTTTTGATGTTTTAAAGGTTAAACTTGTAAATTCATAAATAAAACAAAAATTAAAAGAAACCAAAATACGTTTTCATCTTCAAAAGGTCATCACCACCGAAAATAAGAAGAAAAATACAATTTTTTTTAGTTGGAGGTTCGGCCAAGTTTGATATGATGCATGGTATGTGATATTGATCCCTTTTTAATGATTTTTATGTTTTTGAACTCGTAATAGCTTAATTTAGCTAACCCGGGGGTCAATTTGTAATATTGTTAAATGTTATAGATTAAGCCATGGATGAATTTGGTATGTTTTTGAAATTTTATGGTAGATTTTTAAGCTTGGTTATCAAATAGGCATATTTTTTAAGTAATTTTTGATGATTTTAAAGTTTAGGGACTTAATTATGAAAATGGTAAAATCCAAGGAAAATATTGTGAAATGATGATAAATATTGACTGTTATGGGACTAGGTAAAAATCGGCTAACATGAAATTTAGCTAAAAATGGTAAATTTGCAAGTTTTGGGTTTAGGGACTAAATTGTATAGATGTTAAAATGTTGGGGGTAATTCTGTAACTTTCCAATTAATAAGGGTTATAAGTTAAATTAATTATTTTAAGTTATATGAATGGTTTAATTGACTGAAAAAATTATTATTTAGATCACAAAACGAGTCAAATGGATCTAAACGAGGAAAAGCTATATGTCGGATTAGTCACTGGCTTCATTTTTACAATTGTATTTGTCGAGGTAAGTTCGTATAAGGATTGAAATCATTATTTTCTATTTTGGATGAATGTAAATAGATATTTATGCTATGTTTAAATTAAATTGATAAAGGTGTGATAAATTATTATTATGGATCAACTAGAGAAATTAATAAAATTAAAGGATATGTGAACAATTATTAATATGATTGGTGAAATTGTATTTGGTGATCAGGAATTATAGGTTGCCTCTTTAAACATTTACTTTGATTAAGGTAAGTTCCTAGTGATTTGTTATGTAAATGTTAAGTTAATTGTAATTACACTATGTTTCTACTTAGTTGCTAGTATATATGTTAAATTGTATTGATTTTTTTACATATTTGAGGTTGCATATTAAAGATATGAAAGTAATGAAATTATGGTGTGTGTACAAAAAGGATGAAGTGCCTCTGAATGATGGAAATGTATTTGAGTAATGAATTTAACTATGATGCTCGGTTTAACATAGTAATCGTGTAGGATATGATTGGTCTGCCAATAGGGTTCGTATTCACGCTTGTACGAGATTTGCACTTCGGTGCCTTTGTTTGCACTTCGGTGCCTTTGTTTGCACTTCGGTGCCCCTAATTACACATTTGTCCCTCTAAATGCACTTCGGTTCCTCTGTATCTATGATGCCTCTATTGCGGTGTAGTTACCCGAGTATCCGAGTCGAGTTACTTAGTTCATCGGGCTAATCTTAATGAAATTTATAGTTTACTTATGTGTTTAAAGGTTAATGAATTTACAAAATATTAGAAAGTGTTAAATGTTCAATGAACTATTTGTTTACATGTGAGTACTTTTATATTGAAGAAATGTTGTTATGAAATTAATTGAATTACAATCTATTTATATGCTTACATATTATGGCATATTTATAGTATTGGTAAGTGAAAGATATTACAATGAGTTTCTTAGTTACATATATGGATTGTTACTTTGAGTAAATGTGATTTATGGTATGAAACGTCCTTTAAAATGGAGGTTATTTTGATGTATTTGGATTGAAAAGGTAACATTTGAATTATGTGGACGAATGGTTCATATAGTGAAATTCTTTTCATGATATGAATGGGTAATTAAAGCTTTACAGTGTATATGAATATATGAAATGATCTATGATTTAAAATAAGGATATGGAATATATGATAAGTATAGTTAAAAGAAAATGAAG
>RCOT01014460.1:0-10018 GCA_004027125.1 Gossypium thurberi
TAATAAGCAAATGTGTTAGTGCACATACATACTTATGAAATTAAAATAATCTCTTGTACATATCTCTATGTCTATTCAAACAATTAATTCAATCTCATAAGCACATAAAAGCTTATGTGAGGTAACAATGTATTTCTACCTTGAAACAGTTTAATCACAATAATCTTGAAAGTTATCCAAGGCTAATGTATCGTTAGATACCATTGCTAATTTAACCCTTAGCTACCTTAGATGATTAAACATGCACAGATTAAGTATCGCGTCAATTAATTACAATTTCAATCTGTTTAAATAATTAATTCATTAGTTACCTTACAATTGTAATGCAAGAATAAGCTAGACATGGTTTTACTTAATCAAACATCTTACCGAGGCCTATAACAACACAAACAGAATTTTAATAAATTAAGTGGACAAAATGCAATCAACCTAACACAAATTAAATATAAGCCATATTAATTAAATTAACATATCAACATCACAAATATTCATAGGCTTGTTCATAACAACAACAATAAAATTAAAAAAGGATAAGGAACAAGAATCAAATCCAGTATTTTTCCGAGGCTTGACTAGTTTGCTCCGCTCCTCTTTCTCCGTTTGTTCTTGTTGAAACAAGGCTTCCACGAACACTTGAGTTCTGCTCCAAATGGTGGTTGAATGACTCTTTTTAAATAGGTGAAATAGGCAAGGGAATGGGGAAGAAAATGAAGAACAATGGAAGGGAATGGAGAGAGAAAAATGAGAGAGAAATTAAGAAATGAATGAGTTTGAGATGTGTTTGAAATGAGCAGAAAAAAGGGCTATTTATAGGTTGAGATGGCTACTAAAATTAGAAAAAATTAGCAGCCATAGAGTGCCCCCATGGCCGGCCACATATGTGGCAAGTTTGAAGGTTTCAAACTTGCTATTTTAAGGTAGGGGCAAATCTAGAATGACATAAATAATGGAGGGGTTTAAATGCAATTTGAAGGAGTCTTCAAGGGCTATTTTGCAAGCCAGATAATCAGCCAAACAAGATGATTAGGTCAGCATGTCGGACGGTTTTAGGCTGCCCAGTGCTCGATTGGATTGGTTTACTCAATTGAGCTCAACTGGGCCCCTTTTCATAATTAATTAATAATAATTTATTTAACCCAAATTAAATTGTATTAGAATTAATGTTAATTATATTATGATTGAATACACATAATTTAGACCGTCTTAGGCTAGAAAATGAATTCGCCTTGATGCTTCAAAATTGGTTCTCGGTTTTGTGCTTCTAGTAGTGTTTGGTGAGCTATTTTTCACCTTTTGTGCAAATTTGTCAAAAATAATCAAAACTAATCAAAATTTGACATAAAATTAATTAAAATTCAACATGTTCATA
The DNA here is from genome assembly GCA_004027125.1 of Gossypium thurberi. Taxonomy (NCBI): domain Eukaryota; kingdom Viridiplantae; phylum Streptophyta; class Magnoliopsida; order Malvales; family Malvaceae; genus Gossypium; species Gossypium thurberi. Next base: position 1,370 of record RCOT01014460.1, read on the forward strand.
ATTTGAGTGCAATTTAATCATTTTATAATTATTATTTATTTTTGACAAGAATTTTACTGAAACTGCATGAATTTGAGTTAACAAAGGCATGAAAAAGTGTGTATATTTTCGTGTTTCCACCATTCTATATGGAGCTATCAATATCGGAGATGTCCTTGGCATTAACTTAATAGCAAACTCAACCTCTCTGATCGGTGGTAGCCATGATAATTTCTCTAGAAACACATCTGTATAATCAGATACAACTGGAACCGATTCTAACTTCAATTCTCAAACTCTAGAATAAAAAATTTAAGTGAGATACGCTTCACAGCCTTTTCTAACATATTTCTATGCCAACATAGTCGAAATAATAGTAGATGCACTATCTAGTTTGTCTAATTCAATTTGAAGCTTTTCACCATTCTAACACTATAACACAATATGCTTTCATCTACAGTTCACAACAGCATCACCCAGAGTCACATCAAACTCATCAATGGGTAGTAACACCAAATTAGCCGAAAAGTTGCAACCCCGAATCATCAAAGGATTTTACAGACTTTATCAACTAACACATACTGACTGAGGGGGTTTGTTACTTTAACAAAAAACTCAGTAGACTCGAAAGGTATTTTCTTATTTGACACTAAAGTCGTGCATACATATGAATGTGTTGATCCCGAGTCAATCAAAGCATTAACATTAGTATCAAAGATAGAAAATGTACCAGTGATAACATCTGGTGCTGAAGCTTCCTCTCGAGCACAAATCGCATAAGCTCTAGTTGACGCTTGTGCCTCAGATCTCACAGTAGAGTCTTTTGTTCCACTACGACTATTACCCGAATTTCCAGTGTTTCAAGGTGGTCTCCCTCTCGCAGTTGTATTACTTGGTCGAGTAGTCTGAGCCTTTTCCTCATTTGACCTTTCTAGGCAATCTCTCAAATAATGTTCATACGAGCCACCTTTAAAACATGACCCGTCTTTCAATCTACATTCACCGAAGTGTCATCTATTACATTGCTTACATTCGGGCTTGTTGTTTTTTACGCTGCCCACACTTACTACAGATGTAGCCTGAGGTTTCGAGCTCAAATGTTGTTTTCCTCTATCTTTCCCAGAATAACCTACTAAAGCTAACGAACGACCATGATATTCTTTTGAATTCTTCGACGGCAATGAGTATGACTTTCCCATAGGCCTTTTCCCGAGTCACAAGCCTCAAAATCGGCTTTTCTCTTTGCTTTGCTAAGTTCCTTCTCTTTATGCACTCTGTCAACTAGAATTACAAATGCTTTAAACTCAAGGATCCTGACTAACAGCTAGATGTCTTCATTTAACCCATCTTCAAACTGAGTGCACATAGCAACCTCTGTCGGTATACATTCCCGGGCATACTTACTGAGTCGAACAAATTCCCTCTCATATTCTGATAAAAACATACGACTTTATTTCAACTCAAAGAATTCTTTACGTTTCTTGTCTAAAAATCTCTAGCTCTCATATTTCTTTCGAAATTTAGTCTAAAAGAATTCCCAGCTTACCTAATCTCTCGGTGCAACTGTAACCAAAGTGTTCCATCACTGATACGTCGAATCTTTCAACAATGAAACAACACATTCCAAGCATTCCATTAGAGTACATGGTAACTCATTGAAAACTCTAACTGTGTTTTCTAACTAAAACTCTGCTTTCTCTGGATCATCTTTAGCTTTATCTCAGAACTCTTCAACCCCATGCTTTTAGATTTTATCAACAGGAGGCTTGCTCACTCGTACTAGTTCCAAACCCTAAAGAACTATGGGGACCGGTTGGGGCACAGTGGGTGTGGAGGTCGTTGAGCCACTGGGTTCGTTCGTACGAACTCGAAAAACCATTCAGACATCATCTGGAAGAAGCGTTCCTTAGCCTCTCCTCCAAACCCTTAGATATGGGCCTACTACCACTAGACGCTACTCTGTGAACGGAGGCTTGCATGTTACTTTCAACTACATCGAAATAAGGTTGGTTGGATGACATGTTATCTACATGAAAACATAATTCAATTTGAGTTAGGAGTTATCACACTATCACAGGTTATATAATGGCATGTATTTCTAGACTCATACATGCTACGCTCAGTCTGAGAACTGATTAAACCATAGCTCTAATACCAATAAATGTAACACCCCTAAGTTATCTTCATCACTAGAATTGGGTTGCGAAGCATTACCGTACAAACAAAACATTAAAACATACATTTCATCCATTGATATAAAGATAACCTAAATCATCCATTCACATATCTATTGTCCCTAAATCGAGCCCTCGAGGCCCTATAAATACATTAGAAACAATTTGGGACTACATTGGAAACAATTGGAAAGTTCAAGAAAAAGTTAGAACAATTTGACTATAGGGGTCCCATGGTTGTGTGCCTTACACGATTGAGACACACGCCCGTGTCTCAGGCCGTGTAACAATTGAATTAGGGACACACGGCCATTTCACACGCCCATGTGTCAGGCCGTGTAAGTGCCTAACTTGCATGCAATAGAACCAATAGGGGACACACGCTTGAGTCGCCAAGCCGTATGTCACACACAGCTGAGTCACATGCCTGTGTCTCAGGCTATGTGGACATGAATTTACCTAAAATCAAGCCATTTTCAACACTAACTCATGCAACCACCTAAAGGCCTTTAGTACACATAATCAAGGCATCAAAGCATGACCGGAACCAACATGAAATGACTAATTCAATACTCCAAGACCATTAAACCAATATTCCATACAAGGCACCTCAAAAGCATTCATCCATAACTTACCTAAATATTCAATTATTTGATCACATTTTCATCAACACACATAAATCAACTTCTAAAAAATCATGCCACAAATATGACCATTAACAATTCATCACAGACATACTATTTGAGCCATACCATTCATGCATCACAAATACCCAAAATGACATATTTTGGCAAACATCAAAAGGTACCACATTCAAACAACTTATACATGTCATAATCATCAACTAACATTCAATTAAATCCCAATACAAGCCCACCTATACATGCCATTATAACCTTGGCCAAAACCTCAAAAACTACAGATATTTATGCAGGATAACATAGGAAAGAAACCTACGTAAGCACATAATGTTTAGTAAGTTCGTAGAACATGAAACATAACTTACCATTTCATTATAAAACATTAAAAATAAGCATAATGTAATCCAAACACAAGCTTGGCACAAGCCTAAGCATCATAATCAATACACAAGTTAGTGCATTTAAACATAATTCAATTGAATTAAACATAAGGTCAGTTATTTCCATATGAACATACATCATTGGATCCCTTCTTCATTTTCATTAACATAAGCATATTGCCATTTGAGAGCTTACCATTTCAATCCTTTTCATTGCCCGTTGAGCCATTTAGAATATCATTGGATAGTCGTGAAAGCTCACACGAAGTGTGCTTAAACATATAACCGTAACCTTTCCTTTACATCGTTGGTCACACAAGTTGTGAAATAGGCCTACTCACACGAGTTGTGGGTTAGAATGTAAGCTACACTATTCTACTCCCACAAGTTGTGGATTATCTACAACAAATGCAGGGCCTCAGCCATCAGTAGGACATTCAAGACCAACACCCGAAATATGAAATCCATAATGACCTGTCATTTTTATCCTATGAATTTCTAAGGTTCAACTGGGACTCGATGACCGTCATAGCATTATCTTGGATGTACATTATCCAATAACATTATATATTCATAATAACACATAATTGAATAACATGAATACAATAATTTGCACATACGAACTTACCTCGACAACAACCGCATAAAAGCGAGATTGACTAATTCAAGGCTTTAGCTTTTCCCCGATCTAGATCTGTATGTGGAATATCTTGATCTGAATAGAAAAATTTAATCCATTTAATAACCCTAGCATTCAATTTAGTCCATATTTCATATTTTTTAGAATTACTATTTTGCCCCTAACATTTTAACTTTTCACAATTTAATCCTTAACCTCATAAATTTAAATCTAATCATTTTCATCCTCCATTCAAGTTAGCCAATTTCATTAGGGACCTATATAAATTCATACAAACCATCATTTCATAAATTAAACATGAAATTTTACCTTTTTTACAAATAAGTCCCTAAATACAATTTTCATCAAAAATCACTTTACAAAAGTTATTTATTTATCAACAAGGACTTATAATCTACCGTTAAACATCAAGAATCACATAGGAGCATTCATGGCACAACCCTTAATCTTTAAAAATTTTGCAAATTGATCCCCGAGCTAGCTAGATTAAGCTACGACTTCAAAAACATAGAAATCATTAAAAATAGGGAAAAATTACATACCATGCAATTGAAAATAAACTTGGCCAAACCCTAGCTAACTCCAATGGTGATTTTTTGTTTTGAAATGAAGAAAACAAGAAGATGACATCTTTTAGTCTTTAACTTAACATTTAAACTTAATTATCCATTTATCAAAATACCCTTTTAAAATCATTAAAATTTCATTAAAACATTGCCATGAATATCCACTAACTATAGAAATGGTCTAATTACCATCTAAGTCCATCCACTTTAAAATTTCATAGCCATATGACAGCTTTAACTAATAGAACTCTACTTTTGTACTTTTTACGATTTAGTCCTTTTCACATAATTAATCATGCAAAAATTAAAATTTCTTACAAAAATTTTAATATGATCTTACTAACATCTCTTAGACATTAAAATAATAATAAAATAATAATTTACTCATCAGATTTGTGGTCCCAAAAACACTATTCCAATTTCACTAAAAATAGGTTACTGTAGACATGGGGGTGTCATTATCTATGTGCTCCTCTTCTGCTTCTTCTTCACCCTAGACAGTTAATTATTGTAGATGCTCATGGAGCATAATAGAGGCATTCATCTATTGGAAAAATCCCGGTTTGAAAATGATTTTCTTACAAAGTGAAATTTTTAAAATTTGAAAATAGACCTAGTTTGTAATATTTATAGTAATAAACCTTAACTGAATTCATACCTGTGTTTTTGGCTTAGTGGACGTTGATTGTTCCCAAAATTTAACCAAATGGTCTTCTCCGCTATCTTGTAGCACGAATTGCTTCGAGTGTGGGCTCGAACCAATTGAATTGAAATACAAAACTAGAAAAAGTTCTCTCTTTTTGTGGTGAAAACGAAAATTCTCCCTTAATAATAAAAATTGGTAGAATTGTTATTCTGAAAAAAATATGTAATTTTTGAGAATAAATTCTTTTTATTTTTTGGCAGAATAACAATCTCTCACAGTTGTGTCAATAGCTCTACCAGTGCCATCTATTTATAGGAAGAGAAGATATAACCCTTGTTGAGTTTTAGTGGTTTTTTTCAAATAGAAAAACAATAGCCTACTTAGAATAGGACTAGGGTGGATGACACACCCTAATTTTCCTACTAGGTTGCCACCCTCTTCATGTCCATGAGGGCTTTTTGGGCTTCTCTCATATCGAGTCCAATTACGAGTACTTTCTAGGCCTTTTGACCTAGTACTTTGTAACGTGATCCAACCCGATTCATCTTTTCTATTTCCAAAAATAAAATTTAATATTTATATATAAAAACTTATCTCATCCAATTTTACCCCTAGAAAAATTTTGATGATTTTACCCCTGGTAAAATTTCGAGAAAATATGTTCAATATTTCACAACTTAAAATGTTCACTGTGACTGAATGATTTATTTTCATTTTTGGGCTTCAAAATAGTCCAAAAACATAAACTCGTTCTTCTAATAAATTTTTAAGTAATCCATATAGGATTGGAAATGTCATTTCCATTTTCATTTTTATTTCCAATTCCATTTTTGGAAATCTACATTTATTTCCAAATGATACCATTTCTCCATTCTAGAGAAAAGTATAATCATTCCTGAATGTTTTCCATTCCTCTTTTCCTATTCATTTCATTCACTTCTATTCAAACACACAATTCATTTCTAGTTTCAACGAGCTAGCGGAGGGACCAACTGAACATATGTAGTTGAGGCTCAAATGATTTATAATTAAGTTTAAGCTTTTCACCTATTAATTATAAATTCATTTAGTCGTGAAGTCATTTGATAGCACTAGAAAAAACATAGGTTTTCCCCTTACTTATTGGTTAAATTGTTCCCATTTAGTTATCTTTAGCATACATTTTAGCATTTTTAGTTTAGAAAATTGCTTTTTATAACTCAATGAATCCTAGCCTATTTTATCCTTAATTTTTCTATCTTATTACATTAATGTTGCTACTTGAGTTAATCCCAGATTGCGTTCAGAATTGTTGCCGCACTTGACAGCTGTCTGTAATGTCGCTGCATGAGTTAATTCCAGATAATTTCCAGAATTTTCGTTGCACTTGATAGCTGTCTGGATAAGAACTAAAATTAAGTGAGCTGTCCAGTCTGGTATAACCAACCTGTACGTATAAGGATAGAATAATTTTGAGAAAAGGACACCTGTACTGTTGGAAGAGGACATAAAAGGTGGACGTAAGAAGAAAAAAGGAGCTTTCTTTTCTCTATCATCGTCTTTATCATCCTACCTTGAAGCTTGCGGTCATGATAGCTTAAGTTTCTCATGGGTGAGCCAACGTGAAAACCAGACGCAGACTAGCTCCTGACGAGGAGACCTAAGTCCGAGGCAAGAGGAAATAGAGAGATTCAGTCGAGTTGTCTAGGGATAGTATTCTCCATTTGATTCTTTCTTATTTCTTTCTAAATGCTGGTGATTAATCTTTGGTTTCTATTTGTATGGAAGTGCACATGAATTATTGGTTAAATGTTATATTATTCAGTCTTGCTTTTATTGTTTAATCTTCGGGTTTGAATATTTTTTAACACGAAAGTGTTATTGCAGTCACTGACAGTGGAAAGTGCAGTGACAGTTTGAGCCAATAAGCATTACAACGAAAGTTGAGTGAGGATTAGAGGAATTTAGTGCACTTGTTCTTAATAGTTTCGTATTTCCATCATCGAAAGGTGAGGTTAATATGCACGTTTAAGTCTCAGATTAAATAGAGTAGTAACGTTAGGTAAGATATACATTGAATTTTATTGCCTTGACAATCACCTATACTTTTATACCTTGTGAGCACTTAGTATTCTGTTAAATATTCATGTTGGGGATCCCAGTTTGCCACTATCATATTTTATTTTATTACATTCAAGTTATTGCATCAAGAACTATCCTCACAATTTATCTTATTTATATCTAATTATTGCACCGACATTAATAGACAAAAGAATACCATCCCTATAGGATCGATATCCGACAAAATCACATCTACCTACTATACTTGCATCGACAGTGTACGCTTGCACATTATTGCTGTGACATTAAACAACCAATCAAGTTTTTGGCACTGTTGTCGGGGATGGCGTTTGTTTGATGTTTACTTTTGTTTGTGTGTGTTTTTGCACTTTATTTTCCTTATATAATATTTAGTGTTCACTAACTGGTTTTTTCTTTGTTGCTATTTCTTTAACTTTATTATAGGTGTTTTATGACCTGAAGAAATTTTGATTTTCTTGCCGATTTTGATCCAAAAAATTGAAAGGACTATTTGGAATAGTCTTCGAGAGTAAAGAAATATGGCTCTACAAGGGAACAATGCAGCCATACCCTTAATGCAACAGAAAAATGTTAATAATCCATTGTTGCCGCAAATGCTTGCATACAAAGTAGGACTATACGAGATTTTGTGGTACCTATCTTGGATGATTTACAACTAGGAGTTGTTAGGCCAACAATCCAAGCTGGGAATTTTGAAGTCAAGTCAGTAATATTTCAAATGCTAAATTCTAATGGACAATATGATGGACTGCCACATAAAGATGTGCAAAAACATCATAAATCCTTTTTTTATTGATCTGTGCTTCCTTTAGTCAACAAGGCGTTCTTGATGATGCCTTGAAGATGCAATATTTCCTTATTCCTTACAGGGAAGAGCCCGTACTTATTTTTCGGACTACTTGCCAGATCAATTACATCTTGGGATGCACTAGCTACACAGTTTGTTTAGCGATTTAACCCACCGATAATGAATGCTCGTCTTCAAAATGATATTACTTCTTATCATCAGTTGGATGATGAAAATCTTCACACCACACGGGAACATTATAAAACTTTACTTCGATGTTGTCTCATGCACCCCATTCAACCAGAAACACAAATTGAGATTTTTTATAATGGGTTCAATTCACATACAAGGAAACTTGACAACGCATTAGCCAATGGACCTCTGTTGGATTGTACTTATAATAATGCTGTGAGAATTCTTGAAAGAATTGCTTAGAATGATTATGAATACACTATCTCCAGAGCTGCACAAGCAAAAACTACTCCAGGAGTTATTGAATTGGATGCAATAATCAAACTAAGTGCTCAAGTTTCTTCTCTCACAAACATGATAAAAAAATATGCAATGGACGAGTGGCGTTGCACTTATACAAGTCACTCAGCAAGTTGATGTTCCTACTTTCTCTTGTGAGAATTCTAGTGACATCCATAGCTATGAAGATTGTCCACAACATGCAAAGAATGCTTGTTATATTAGTAACATCTGCAACAATTCTTATGGTAATTCTTACAACAACTCTGCACGCAACCAACCA
>RCOT01014472.1:0-10533 GCA_004027125.1 Gossypium thurberi
ATGGATTGTGCTCTGTCGATGACTATGGCTCTGCGAGCGATGATACGACACGTGGTGGTTTCTTTTCTCACTCGCGACATGTTGGGCAGTATAGTGGGGCTCCTCCGGCATCGATTTCATCGTGGGTTTCATCATGCAGAGGATGGGGTGTTGACGATAGGTGGTATATGACTAATGATTCTGGAAATATTAGGGTTTACCCTAGTTCAAATGGTTATGAGGATTTTGGACCAAATGGGGCTCATGTGGGTGTTGGGTCGATTGGTAGTGTTGGGTCTTATGGAGGTGGTTTGGGTACTCCTAGGTATTTTGGCACTAATAGTTATACTAATGGGTCAAATGCTCGACAAGGAGCCTATGACTTTGGTGTTGGCCCAAGTGCCAAGCTTGTGAACAATAGTAGGCCGTCGTTTGGGCCATACGATGGACCACGTGTTCCATGGCTCACAAAACCCTAAGCCCGTATTCGTTATGAGCTAAATGAAACTTTAGACACTCCAACGTGTGTTGGGCTCCCTCGGGTTCTTGATGTACCTGGGTCAGACTTCTCGAGTGGAACTAGGTCGAATACTAATACGGCCCAATATGGGTCTGGTTCTGATAATATGACTTCGTATGTTCCTCCGCCTATGGGTAATACGTCATGGTATCCTGACTCGGGGGCTACGCATCATGTTTGCAAAGACGGTTCCACTCTGAATGGGTCTACACACTATTCAGGTATTACTCCTATTTTAATGGGTGACGGGACTCGTGTCCCTATTAAGAGCATTAGGTCTTCTACTTTGGAAACAAAAAATAGGTTACTTCATCTCTCTAATGTTTTACTTGTTCCAACCATCTGCAAGAATTTAATGTCTGTCTCTTAGTTTGCTCGTGAAAATAATGTGTTCTTTGAATTTCACATTTTTCATTATGTAATAAAGGACATACAGACTTAGGTCATCTTACTGCAGGGCCACACTCATGATGGGCTGTATCAATTTTCTGAAGTGTCTCCTATTGATGGCCGTGACTATCCTTCTGTACATCATACTGGCGTTCAATCGAGTTTAGGTTCTGGGAACAACAATAGTTTTGAACTTTGGCATTGGTGGCTTGGTCATCCCTCCGACCGCATTGTTCAGTCTGTTTTAAATAAATGTCATGTTGTCTTTAATAAGGATTTTCTTAATTCTGTATGTACTGCCTGTCAAAAAGGCAAGTCGCATAAATTGTCGTTCTCTCCTTATTCTACTCAGTATACTTGATCCTTTGAGTTAGTGGTATCCGATTTGTGGGGGTTTGCTTCTGTTGAATGCGGCAATAGTTGGTACTATATATCGTTTATTGACATGTTTAGTCGTTTTACTTGGTTGTTTCTTATTCAAAAAAGATCACAAGCTCTTGAGTGTTTTCTTTAGTTTCAGAAAATAGTGAAAACTCAGTTTGAAAAGGATATTAAGCAATTTCAAGGTGATTAGGGTGGTGAGTATGGCGCATTTTCATCTGTGCTTGCTCAACATGGCATTATTCATCGAGTCTCTTGTCCACATACGTCTGAGCAGAATGGAGTAGTAGAGCAGAAAAATCATCGTATTGTTGAATTCGGTCTTACGCTCCTTGCTCAATCTAATCTCCTGTTGAAGTTCTGGTGATACACCTTCATGTGTGCAGTGCATTTAATTAACAAGTTCCCCAACCTTTTCTTGAAAGGTAACTCTCCTTACATGGTTCTTTATGGTAAGAAACCGTCTTATGATCATTTGCGAGTGTTTGGGTGCTGTTGTTTTCCTTATCTTCGTCCTTTTCAAAACCATAAGTTGGAGTTTCGGTCTCAACCGTGCACGTTTTTGGGATACAGTTCTCAACATAAAGGGTATCAATGTCTTACACCAGATGATGAGGTTGTTATTTCTTGACATGTTTTTTTTTATGAACGTTAGTTTTTATATGTTGAACAACCATTATCTACTAATCCTTTTAGTGTGCATGTTTCTACACGTATTCCCATTGTGCAACCTATGTCTACTAATACATCAAGTGAACATGTTTATCCAAATATTCCTGGGGTGCAGCCTATGTCCTCGTCCACAGCCTGTTGTCCTAAGGGTATTTCCTGTGATATGGTTTTCGCACATGATACTTCAGCTGGTGCTGATTCAGATTTTACTCATTCGACTGACAATTTACTTCGTCCTAGGGATCCGTCTCTCTCGGCTACTGCTTAATTTGATTCATCACTCCCACTGTTGCACCCACACCACCGCCACTTAGTAATACTTATCAGATGGTTACATGCTCTAAAACAAACATTTTTAAACCTAAAGTATTAGCTGTTGAAATTTCTAAGCATGAGCCATACACAATTGATGAAGCTTTTGTTCAAGAGGAATGGAAGGCAGCTGCTCAAGTGGATTATGATGCGTTGATTCAGAATCACACTTGGGAGTTAGTACCTTTTCCACCTGGACAAAAGGCAATTGAGTGTAAGTGGTTGTTTAAGGTTAAAAAGAATCCTGATGGTACTGTGGCTCGACGTAAGGGTTGTTTAGTTACTAAAAGATGTTCTCATGTCCCGGGATGTGATTTTAGAGAAATGTTTAGTCCGGTCATTAAAACAGCCACTATTCAGACTACTAATCTATTGCAGTATCCAAAAAACTAGCAACTTCGACAGGTGGATGTTAATAATGCTTTTCTCAATGGCGACCTTACTAAAGAGGTTTATATACAACAACCTCCGGGGTATGTACAATATGACGATAATGGAAAACCTCTTATGTGTTGGTTAAGAAAAGCTTTATATGGGTTGCGGCAGGCTCCACGAGCCTGGTTTGATAAGTTGAAGAAGTTCCTTCTCTCGCTAGGGTTTGTTCTTTCAAAGTCTAATGCCTATTTGTTCATCCGTGTTACTAGCAAGGAATCTATGTATGTATTAGTCTATGTTGATGATATTATTGTGAGATTCGTCTGAGGGTATTGATACATTTGTATGATAATTCCACACTGAGTTCTCTCTTAAGGACATGAGAGATCTGTATTGTTTTTTTGGGGTTGAGGTTACTCATTTTTCTACTGGGAACCTTCACCTCTGTTAGCGTAAATATGTCCTTGACCTCCTTGATCGGTGCTCTCTAACTAATGCTAAAGTAGTCCATACTCTTATGGTTAGTTCATCCACTTTATCTAAACATGATGGTCGTCTACTTACTGAGCCAACTGAATATAGGAGTCTTGCTGGTGCGTTACAGTACATTCATATGGTTGCTTTAAAGAGAATTTTACACTATCTTTATGGGACTGTTGATAATGGGTTGATGTTTTGTCCCTCTACCCGGCTGTCTTTGATTGGATATGCTGATGCTAACTAGGGGCTGGATTTTGATAATTGACGATCCACCACCGAATATTTTGTTTATTTTGGTGACAATCCCATTTATTAGTGCTCAAAGAAACAACAAGTTGTGTATCGTTCCACTACTGAAGTTGAGTACCGAGGGTTGGTTGCTGCAGCATCCAATGTCACGTGGATAATCTTATTGCTATAGGAACTGCATTTTTGCTCCATGGATATTCCTACTATTTGGTGTGATAACTCTGGTGCGGTTGTTGTGGCTACTAATCTGATTTTACACTCTAAGTTCAAACGCGTTGAACTTAATCTATTTTTTGTCCGTGAAAAGGTGGCTACTGGTTCTTTACTTGCCGGAGGGGTTCCAACTTGTGATCAAGTTGCTAACATTCTCACAAAGCCATTTTCTGCTTCCTTGTTTACTCGATTTTAGAGTCTTCTTTGGGTTCTCGAAGTCAATGAGGATCGGTGAATGTTAAAGTATAACTAAGATAAAAGTAGCTAAGTTGAAGGTGAAGCAGCTGTGAGTCAAGCAGTTAGTGTGTGCAGTTAGTTTGTTCTAAGTTGTTAGCATTTCTATTAACAACAGTTGAGGAATAATGTATTAGTATAAATATGTAGTTTTAGCAGAGAATCAAACTAAGTGAATCATTCATAAAATTCAAAGAAATTTATTTATTCAAATTTAGATTTGTTCTCTTCAGTTTATTTTATGTTTATTTTAGTATTTCTTTCACTTATGTGACAAACAATAATTAATATATTAAATTTCATGAAACTTTGATAAAATACTACAAAAGTTTATCCAGAATTAAATTTTTATAGCAAATTTCATATGGAAAATTCTAATTCAAGAGTTTAAGAAGTCATTGTTGGGCTTTTGGTAGTTAATAGGTTTTGATTGAACTTGGATTAAGTTGAAAGAGAGGAGAAATTGAGTTAATTGAGGTTTTTGGACCAAATTGCAAAGGAGATATTCTCCATAATAGCCAAAAAATTGCTTCATCTACCATGGATTGATGACCAAAACTAGTGAGATATTAAGGGTTCTATTCCCGGTACATGGAGATAGTTCTTTCTTTTCTTTGGATTAAGTAGTTGAAAATTTTGTATTTACACCTATTAAAGCATTAAATTGCAGATTTCAGCTTTCGCATACAGTTAATTATATACTTGATGAGTAGTAAATTTTTCTATCAATTTTTAGGAAAAAGATTTGTTATTTTTTAAATAAACAATTTATTTTTGGGAGAGGTCCAACGAAGTTAAATTTGCTAAATTACAAGTTTCTTCAAGAATAGGATCTTTCAATAGATTTAAAACAAAGCCTTATGTACTGTACCTTTGATAAACAACCAATACAAGTATGGATTGAGCCACTTAATTTGTTTTAGGAGACTGAAATGTACTCCTGTTTCATCGAATGACACAAAGCTAGAGGAATATGTCCGGTAAATTTATTATTACTGAGAGATAAAAGGCTCATGTTCTTCAAATTTTCAAAATCTCGAGGGATTGAACCTTAAAATTGGTTATAATTAAGGTACAGAGTTTCCAAATTGGTTAATTGGTATAGGGTAATGGGTAATGAATTGACAAGTCTATTGTCACATAGATCCAAAATTTTCAAATATCCAATTTTTGAAAGGATAGATCTTTTTATTTTGTTGCCTTGGAGATTGGATAATTGACCCAAAGCAAAAGGGATTTGACATGTTATGATTTTTGAAGCTGAAATTTGATTTATTCTTTAGCTAAATATCATCATTTGTTTTTAGGCAAATAAAATAGTTAAAAAAGTAGTGTAGATTATGATTCAGTAGCAGATTTTTCAGCATTTTAAATTTGTAAACTTGTTGTATAAATAGACAGCTTGACAATTCAATAAAATACAACAATTTCAACAAGTTCTTTAATACTTTCAGTTCTAGTTCACCTAAAGATTGGTAGCAAAAGCTATTTCTTAAAGGACCTGTGAAATCAAACAACCAAAACACCAAACCCATAAACACTCTTCATCCACCTATATAAATACAAATCCATACCCATTAAAAATATGAATACAAAAGCTTCGTTCACTGCAATTGCTCCTCCAATTTTTGATGGCTCAAATTATCAAGGAAGGGCTGTTAGAATGGAAGCGATGGGCTGTTAGAATAGAAGCCTATCTTAAAGCTATTGATGTGTGGGAAGCTGTAGAACAGGAGTATGAAATTTCTCCCTTACCAAACAATCCAACGGTGGCTAAGATGAGAAATCACAAGGATCAAAAGTAGAAAAGAATAGAAGCCAAAGATAGCTTGTTTCCAGCAGCCTCAAGTTCAATTTTTTATAGAATAATGACCTTGAAAACTGCCAAAGAGATCTAGGATTTCTTAAAGCAAGAGTATGGAAGAGACGAAAGGGTCAAATGTATGAAAGCATTGAATTTGTGTAGAGAATTCGAGTTGTAAAGGATGAAAGAAACAGAGACGATCAAGGAGTACTCCGATAGACTGCTTGGCATTGTTAACAGTGTAAGACTTCTTAGTACTAATTTCTCTGATTCTAGGATCGTTCAAAAACTCCTCGTCACAATTCCTAAAAGGTTTGAGACCATAATTTCGTCTTTGGAAAACATGAAAGACCCATCAACTATCACCTTGGTAGAATTGTTGAATGCTTTACAAGCGTAGGAACAAAGGAGATGTATGAGACAAAGAGGAACAATAGAGGGTGCTCTTCATGCTAAATCATAGAGTTACTATGATGTCAAAAACAAGAAAAATATGTAAAGTAAAAACAAGAAAACTGGAGATTCCACAAATGACAGAAAAAAGTCAACAACACTCAAGTTTTTCCTTGTTGTCCTTACTGTAAAAAGACCAATCACCCACAAAAAAGGTGTTGGTCGAAATCGGATGTGAAATGTGGTAAATGTGGACAGTTAGGACATGTGGAAAAAATATGCAAGTCTCAACAACGATAAGAAGCTAATGCTGCTCAAAATCCACAAGATGGCGAGCAAATGTTTGTGGCATCCTGCTTCACCACTAGTAGTGTAACACCCCTCACCCTTATCCGTCGCCAGAACAAAGTTACGGAGCATTACCAAAATTTACAGATCAAATATAGAAAATTTCATATCTTATACATTCATATTATAGACTAGTAATAATAAATTATATCATCCCTTATATGAGCCCTCGAGGCCCCAAATACGCATTAGAATCAAGTCGGGACTAAACCGGGTACTCAGAGAATTTTTTTGCAAAACTTTAACATTTTCCCTAGGTACAGGGGACACACGCTCGTGTGGCTAGGCCGTGTGAACTAGACACTCTCGTGTCCTAGCTCGTGTCCAAATTAAGGTGCTTACTAACTTGGGCAACACGGCCAAGCCACACGCCCGTGTGCTTGGCCGTGTGAGCATACTGACTTGTAAAATTAAAGTGCAAGGGTCACACGGCCAAGTCACACACCCGTGTGCTAGGCCATATGAAAATACCTGGGCATTCTATTTTAAAATTTTAAAGATGCAGGGGGCACACGACCAAACCACACGCCCATGTGCTAGGCCATGTGTCACACATGGCTGAGTCACATACCCGTGTCTCTACCCGTGTGGACAAAAACAAATCATTTTAAGGCCACATTTCTCACCCATATTTGAATTCAACCTAAACATTTCAAATTTGATACTCATAGGCCATAACAAGACCTTCTATACATTCAACTCAAGCTCTAAGCATGTCATATTATCTCATATATCATAGCATATCAAATTTACTATATTGATCAAAACACATATTTGCATATTTATACCATTTAAACTATACTATCTAATTCACCAACATGCCTATAAACTATCCATCACTTAACTACACCTAAACATATATCAAGCATGATAATACTACAAACACATATATAAGTTGATTGGAAATATAAACAAAATATAATTCATAATATTTGCACGAACGAACTTTACTCAAAACCATTCCAACCCTATACATGCCATATAAACCATAGTGTATGTCTCAAAAGCTACCAAAATAAGCTGGATAGTGTGACTTGATGTGTTGATCCGATCTTCCGACCTCACAAAAATCTTCAAAGACATTAAACAACACAAGTAAGCTTAATGAAGCTTAGTAAGTTCGTTGGGTTAGACATAAGTCTTACCGAACCTACTATAACAAACCAAATAAATAAATTCATTAATGATAACTCCCTGCCATTCACAACTTTAATTGATGAATACACTTCTTTCAAATCAATACCAATAATAAATAATATGTCTTTCAATTTCAATACATAAATCACTTACCAAATCTTCCCAAATCGAAGAACGGCTTACGGATAAGAGTACATCATTTTCAAAAGTCCGAAGGCTGAAAAAAAGCTCATGAGAGCTAAACAGAAACCCGTAAGGGTTGAACGGAAGCTCGTAAGAGCTGAACGGAAACTCGTATGAGTTAAACAGAAGCTCGAGAGAGCTAAATGGAAAGTAAACACGAAAGTTCGCAAAAAATGCTGAACCTCGATTTACTTGGGTAATGTTTTGTCACTTTCCTCCAATGCCGTCAATTCATCAATTGCTGAATGTACTCATATCCTGCGTTCTATCCATTTCGAACATTTAATTTAATTTCATAACTTTAACAATATTTCATTTACAACAATAGATATGAATAAATATATATAATACCATTCATCAATACAATACATATATATATTAAAGTTCCGTACGAACTTACCTGGGTTTAATTGTAAGATTTACAGAAGTTCAGGGACTATTTTGCTAATTTTCCTTTTTCACGAGTATCTACAGGCTCTTGATCTAAAATATAAAGTTACTCATTCATTAGCATATATTTCAGTCCCAATTCACTTCACAATTAATATCCCTCAATTTTTTGAATTTACACAATTACCCTCATTTTTATAACTTTTACAATTTAGTCCCTTAACTAATTAGTCTATCAAATGAGCTAATATTTCTCAATTGATAATTCATCTAAATATTCTAGGCTATCATACACCCCTTGATAAATAGAATTTTAATACCAAACCCTAATACTTAACCTTTTCACAAATTGGTCCTAAAATCAATATCTAACAAAAATCACTTTATAAAATCATCATAAAACAAAATCAAAACTCTAAACCCATGTTATTTCATAAAACATATTCAGTATTCATCAATGGTAACTTTCAAAATTTCCAATAAAATAAAAAAAACTAATGAAATAGTTAGTTGGACCTAATTGTAAAAGTCAAAAACATAAAACTTTCAAGAAAAAGGTAAGAATTAAACTCACATGTAGAAAAATAGAAAACCAGCTTCTTAAGAGCTCCTCAATGGTGTTTTTAGGCTAAAATTTAGAGATAAAATGTCTAGAATTCAATTTGGTCATTTGTTTTATTTTTTAATTTAAACTAAATTACCATTTTGCCCTTAATTCATTTTATTTTATTATTTTTTAACACTTATGCCGCCTCAACCATCCCATGTGTGTCTATTTTCCCTTTTAATCCTTCCTTATTTACTATTTAGGCTATTTAATCACTATTTTTTTAATTAGCAAGTTTTACACCTTTTTTAATTTAGTGCTTTTTAATTAATTAACTATCAGAACAATAAAATTTTCTACCGAAACTTTAATACTACCTTAATGAAACTCTGTATATATTTATAAAAATATTTATGACTTGGTTTATAGAGATGAGGTCTCCATACCTTAATTTTTAAACCGCTTGACCTAATTAATCCTTAACAAACACAAATACTAATGCACAAATCTTTCTAAAATCATATTTGACTCGTAAATACTATATAATAAAATTTACGAGCTTACTCATTGGATTTGGTGTTCTCAAACCACTGTTTCCGACACCACTAAAAATTAGGCTGTTACAACTCTCCCCCTTTCAGAAATTTCATCCTCAAAATTTGTTACTTGAAAATAGATTCAGATATTGTAATATCATTGATTCTTCAAGTTCAGGAGGCAAAGCTAATCTATAAGCTACATGGCCGATTCTTTCGACAATTTCATACGGTCCAAAAAATCTTGGACTCAGCTTCCTTTTCCTACCGAACTGTAATATTTTCTTCCATGGAGAGACTTTTAAGAACACCTGATCACTAATAGAAAATTCTATATCTCTTTTTTTCAAATCTGTATACGATTTCTGACGATCAAAACGTTATCCTCAGTCTCTTGAATCAAGTCTACTCCTACTAGTTTGGATTCACACAATTCAAACCAATACAATGACGTCTTACTTTTCATCCCATAAAGAGCTTCAAACGGTGCCATTTTTATATTGGATTGATAGCTATTATTATGTGCAAATTCAGCTAACGGTAAATGCCTTTCCCAGCTACTTCCAAACTCGAGTATACAATATCTCAACATATCTTCCAGAATCTGAATCACTCGTTTTGATTGCCCGTCAGTTTGGGGATGAAATGTTGTACTAAAATTTAGCTTCATACCCAGAGCCACTTGTAGTTTACTCCAAAATCTCAATGTAAATCTCAGATCTATATCTAAAATAATAGATGTTGGGACCCTGTGTAACTTTACAATTTCAAATATATATAATTCCGCTAATTTCTCAAGTGAGAAGTTTGTTCTGACTGGAATAAAATTTGCCGATTTAGTCAATCTGTCAACAATCACCAAAATCGAATCTTTCTTTCTCGGAGCCACAAGTAAACTGGATACAAAATCCATCGTGACATGTTTCCACTTCCAGTCAGGAATCATAACAAGTTGTAGTAAACCTGTTGGTACCTGATGTCCTGCTTTCACTTGCTGACAAATCAAACATTTTGCTACAAATTCACAAATTTCTCATTTCATACCCTACATCCATTTTAAATCACAATACATCTTCGTACTACTCGGGTGAGTAGAGTATGTGCTACAGTGAGCTTCAGAAAGAATATCATTCTTCAAATCCATATTATTCGGAACACAAATTCTATTGCGATAACGTAACATACCATTATCATCAATGCTATACTCTGAACTCAGATTGTCCTGAATCATCTATCATTTCAGCACCAATTTTTAATCATCATCTTGAAATTCTTGAATTTGTTGAAGAAACAGCGATTTCATTCTCAATTCTGCTAACACATTTGATTAAATGCTAAAGTTACATATTTTATGTAATTAAATTGGTTAATTTATGAGAATGCACCACTA
>RCOT01014474.1:0-11024 GCA_004027125.1 Gossypium thurberi
TAATTTATATATATTTGAAATTTAATATATTTTTAATTTTAAATAATAGTAATATAAATAATTTGATATTTTGTAAAAAATATATTTATCATTTACATATTTTAAAATAATTATTAATTTATATTTATCTAATGACATATCGAAAAATTATCACATGACATCATCGAATTGGTTAATAATATCATATCAATATAAAGTAATTATGTTAATCTCAACCTACAAACCGAAAATTACCAGAAATTCAACAATAAAATATGTATTAACCCAAATTGAAATAATAACATATGAAGTCGAATCAATTAGCAAAAGTAAATATATGCAAATATTCGAATTTACGCTCTATTAGCTGTTGGACGAAAAAGAAAATGGACCCAAGAAAATATAAAAGCAGTGGAAGGCGGTACTTTTATATTATTTAATTTTAAAAAAAAAAAACCGAAATTCTTCGATAGAGAAATTGAGAGAGATGAGTTTGGTTTTAGTTATCATGAGTATTTACTGTTCAGAATAGAGAGAATCTAGTGAGAATAGAGGGAAATGGAAGGATGGGATCCTCAAAATCTAATTCTACCGGAGGTGGGTAAGCTAAGTCGATCCCAGTCAGAATACCTGGACCAACATTTCAAGACCCAGAAGGATGTTTCCTCATCTTCTACTTCTTCTTCTTGTCTGTTGTCTGAATGGACCAAACATTGTTCTGATTACGACAATCGTCTACTACACCTCCGCACCACCCTCATGGATCGCACCCTTTCATGGATCTCTTCTTCTTTTCGAGCCAAAGCTTCCCTTTCTAATCTCAATCTCATCCTCTCCGCTTCCTCTCAGTGTTAGCTCTCTGCATAAGATTTGTTGGTTGATTTTGCTTAATCTCTCCCTTTTTCTTTTTCTTTTTTTAATTTAAACATGTTTGGGGCTTTGCAGATGGGACTGCTTTGAAGAGGCTTTTGGGTGAAGAACTGCGGCTGCTGGCCCTTCAATTGCACCGGATTCACTTCATCCGCCAATATGTTGGTCAGCATTTTTTTTACACCTTATCGCAATAATCCCAAGCAGATAGTTTCTAGCATACTCATTCTTCTTCTTAATTTTATCTACATAATAATACTGGGTTTTAATTCCTCATGACAATGAAAGACTGTTTATTTGTTCTTGCATTCTATGGCCTTGTGTATGTAAGAATGTTCCTTTATGCAAGTTTTCTTCAATTGCCTATTAGCTTATGTCTGCATTCAATTTGAAAAAGGAAAAACCTGCTGTGAGGTAACGACAGTGATTTCATGCAGCTTCAGAATAAGAATGCTCAGCTACTGCTAATGCTTATATTCATAGTTTATTGCTTAGATTTTGAGAATGCTCCTTGATGCATATTCATCTGTTATTAGAATAACAACACATATTTTCGGCTTTTAGGTGTGCTTGGTTGGGTAAAAAGGTGGAGGGATAGAAGGAGGGACTGAAAAATTGGAAAAAGGAATTTTAATTGTGCTTGGTAGGTGAGAAAAGTGAGAGAAAAAAAAACATTTTACATTTTAAAATGTTTTGTTTTATTTTCTTTATTTTCAACCTTATCAAGCAATGGAGGGAAATAAATTTTTTTTTTCAATTTTTACATCTTTACTACCAAGCACACCTATGAAAAGTAAAAATTTATTTTCCATCCACCTTTCCAATTTCCTTTCCACTCAACCAAGCAAATTTGCTTGGTAGAGTGGAAAAGTGGAAGGATGGAAGGAGGGAGTAGAAAAGTGTAAAGAAAATAATTTTTTAGTGTACTTGGTAGGGAAGAAGAGTAAGAGAAAAGAAAATAGTAGAGATAATCATTTTCCATCCTAATGCATAAAATCCAATCTTTCCAAACTGAAATGATAAGAGAAGAGAAATCAGAGGGTTTATGTTAGCTCAAAATTATGCATTTTTCGAAAGTTTTATTTTTTTCCTCTCATTTTTCAACTCTATTAAGCAGTGGATGGAAAGAGAATTATTTTTTCTTTCAATTTTTCTATCTTTCCTGCCAAACACACCTATAGAAAGAAAAATTATATTTTCTACCCTTCTATTTTTCTACCCCTTCAATTTTCCATCTTTCCACTCTATCAAGCAAAGGCTTAGCGTGCAATGCTTTCTTTGTTTTTAGAATATGTTTACATGTCCTTCTTTGTTCTTATGTTCATAGCTTGTGTGACCTTTCCCCAATATTTTATGTACTATGCCACCAGGCTATGAACTTAGCTCGTCTTTAACTATTACAGAAACTGCACTTCGCTTAGAAGCTTTGGTAGGAGACCTCGAGGATGTAGTTTTCTCTTCTGGGAATCATCGTCCAGGGAATATGTTCGCAAAGTTTTCAACTTTACTGACATCACAAGTAATAACTGTGATCCTGTTTTCCCCTATTATTTCAGAATGCATCGCCAACATTATATCCAGACATTCTTGCCATGCAGGATTTTGGAGTAAAGGAAGAAAGATTACTAAAAGCCATAAAAGCCATGAATGATGTTGAGGAGATAATTGTCAATGTTGAGAAATCCCAACAATGGCACCATCTTTTAAAGTCAGTTGATCATAGAGTAGATAAAACTTTGGCTATACTTCGACCAGAAGCTCTTGCAGAACATCGTGCTCTTCTTGCTTCTTTTGGGTGGCCTCCAAAACTTCTAGCATCAAAAGTGGAAAGTGGAGGGCTCTCTAAGCTCCTGAACCCACTACTTCTAATGCACGGAAATGAAAAGAAGTCTTATGCTCAAAGTTTTCATGTGCTTTGCGCTTTGCAGCAACTGCATTCACGTAGAGAAGCTCGAAAGTTTAAAACTTTAGGTCAAAAGGAGTGCGAGATACGACTTTGGGCTATTGATGAACTGGTGACTCCTTTAGCTGTAAGAATGGAATATCACTTCGTGAAATGGGCTGAGCAGCCTGAGTTTATGTTTGCTCTTGTATATAGAGTTACTAGGGACTTTATGGAAGGAGTAAGTGATATTTTGCAGCCTCTGATTGATGCAGCTAGATTAACGAGCTATAGTGCTAATGAAGCTTGGGTTTCTGCAATGGTGCATATACTTTCTGGGTTCTTAACAAAAAATGTTTTTCCTGCCTTGGCTGAAAGATACAAGGAGAAAGACATGAAATTAGAAGTTATCTCATTGTGGCTTCATCTAGTCGACCTTATTGTTGCTTTTGATAAACAGATGCAGTCGTTATTGAGATACGAAACTTGTCTCTTGTTTCCAGATGCTCAAAGGAGAGGGATATCCGTGTTGATAGTATTTTGTGATAGACCAGATTGGCTTAAGATTTGGGCAAAGATGGAGCTCAAGGACGGCTGGAAGAAACTAAAAGCAGTACTGAAGGATGCTAAAGCTTGGCAAATTGACGACAAACATAGAGTTGACTTTGATGTTGGTACAATATGCGAAACATTTTTGCTCTCTTCTAGAGAAGCCCATAAAGCTCCATTTGTTGCAGAATCTGCACTTAAAATTGCGCAAGAAATGATTGATAGATGCCAAACTTTACCAGATATTTTGTCTCGTGCCAAATTTGTTAGATCAACTGTAGCCAGATTCTTCTGGTATTTTTCCAATGTGCTGCTTCTGCATTGCCGAAATGCCGAATTGCCACCTGAAGAGCTTGATGGTAGCGCATTTGTTAGAGCATGTGAATCAATCAATGCTGCTAGATATGTTGAGTCTAAGCTGCAAGAATGGAGTGATGATGCAAGTTTTTTGGAGATGAAAATTGCCGAAAGCAATTCTAACATGCAGGAACAACACCAAGGGTTTTATGATGATTGCTTCTTTGAAGAGGAAATAAAATGCTTGGCTGAACTAGAGACCAACTGGCTTATGGAAATCGTCGCCGTTCTTCTTCGTCAGTTTGAAAATCTAACTCTGGAATACAACCATACTGAGGATTCCAATGCTTTTATTGAAGCGTTGCAGAGTTTGAAGAACCAGCTTCATGTTCTTAAGAAAAATCTCAACGGGAAAGACTTCTTGGACTTGTGGCGAAGTGTGGCGGATGGGCTGGACCATTTTATATGTGGTAGCATTTTAGGAGGTGATGTTAAGTTTTCAAAGAAGCAAAGCAATGAGTTTGGAACTGATATGCAAGCATTGTTCCTTGTGTTCCAACCATTTTGTGCTCGTCCTGAAGCATTTTTCCCCTGTATTAGGGACATCCTGAAGCTGTTAGCAATGAGTGGAGAAGAGGTCAAGCATTTGCTGGTAGGTAAGAAAAGTGAAAAATACATGCAGTCTTATGGAATTTCCCACTTACGTTTTGATCAAGTTGAGAAAACTTTGAGGAAATTGAAGTTTTGAGTTTGCTTTGTTACTTGAAATTGATTGAAGATAGAGGTTGCCTCTTTCTTTTTGGCTTTTAAAGCGATTCATTGTTTAACATATAGTCGTTGTCCATTGGCATTATTACGAGATAAAACTTTTAAGTATAAGGTTGTGCCACATGAAATTTTTTGTTTAACAAAAAATAATAAATGTCATAGTAATAATTTTTTGTTACAGACGTAATGACAAATTGACCTGACATTTAATCGGCTACATTGAAATCTATCTTGTTATTTAAACGACCCCAATTTAAAAACCTTAGCCAGATAGTAGAAGAAAAAGAGAAAAAGAATAAAGAAGAAATGGAGATGCCGTGCCGTCCAATCCCTCACTCTTAGAAACCAGTCGTCGTTCGAAAACGAAATTGAAGACAATACCCTAGCAATGGATATAGCAAACATTCAATTTTATTTTTCTAAAAAAGGAAAATTCGTAGATCTATCCTCATTTCATTATTTTAGCAATTTCCAACGAGTGCATAATTGAGAACTTTTGCTGTTAGACGGTAAACATTAAAAAAATACATATACAGACCAAACTAATACAAAAAGAGAGAAGTAACCAACATTTTTACCAGAAACCATAGACTTGGAACACAAATAATTGGAGAGATTGTCTCATTATTGAATCTTCTTGATTGGGTTTCCTCTAAAATTTAGTCTTTAAAGAAATGGAAGAGAAAGTAAGTAGAGGTGGAGTTTGCTTCGGTTTTGCAAACTCAAAAACTTCTCCAATTTTTTCTTAATAAAACCCAAATCATCTACTTCAAAATTAAACTCTACCAAATGAGATTATTCAAGATATAGAACACAAAACCAGAAGAGAAAAATGAAGAAAAGAGGAGAGAAAAAAAGAAGGGACCGGTTTTAGAATTCAGGT
This sequence comes from Gossypium thurberi, assembly GCA_004027125.1. Lineage (NCBI taxonomy): Eukaryota > Viridiplantae > Streptophyta > Magnoliopsida > Malvales > Malvaceae > Gossypium > Gossypium thurberi. The sequence goes on from RCOT01014474.1 coordinate 5,229, forward strand.
TTCACGTTCACCACTACTACAACTGCTGCTTGGGTTTTTTTTTTTTTCAATTTTACTGATTAATAAGGTCTGGAAATGGAGGGAAATTAAAATGAAAAATGAAAATAAAAAATAAAGAAGAGAAAAATAATGGGGGATAAAGTAGAAAGTATTATTGAACGTAAATAAAAAAGAAACTATGTTGTTGGTTTCTCGGGGAAGCGAGAAGAATTGCGAGAAGAGGAGAAAGAAGAAGAAAGAGAAAACAAAGGCAGCAGGTAGAGCAGCGGCAATGGCAGTGGCAATGGCCGTGGCAAGGGTTAGCGGCCTTAAAAGTACCATAGAGGAGAATAGGAAGACCCTCCTACTCCTCATGTCCAACTCATGCCAACGTGCTAAGTTAACTGGCTAATTAATTAAGTTACTTATTCGGTTAGGCTTATAATGAAAAATATTAGTAGGTGATTGGTTTCTCACTTTTTGGTAATATTAGTGAATGGTTTGTTATTTTTTAAAAGTTGAGGGTTTGTTTTGTTATTGGAATTAAAATTGATTAACTATTGGTGTATTTTTCTCTTTTTTATAATTTTTTTTACTCAATTTGCGTGATTGTGATAATTTGGTAAGAGTTTTCACCTTTGCTTCTTTTTTTCGATGATGACGGTTTAATTCAAGCAAAGTTTACTCTTTCTACAAGAAATGAGTTTCAGGCCTTTTAGATATTGTCTGTATGGTTTTATTTTGTATTTTTGTATGGTTTGTCTTGTATTAATTATATTTGTGTACGAGCCAACAATCTCTTGGCTTAATGACAAGAGTATTATGTTGTAGATATGAGAATTTGAGTTTAATCCCATACAACTCCGTTCCCTACCTCCACTTATAAAAAAATAATAATAATTATACTTGTGTACGGGACTTGATCCTTGGTTGCTCGTAATAGTGTAAAGATTAAATTTTGCTATTAGTCTCTATATTTTTTGAAAATTATGGATTTAGTTCTAATACTTTAATTTGATCAATTTTAGTACTTGTACCTTTCAATTTGATCAATTTCAATCCCTTTACTTTTTTTTAAATTTGAAAATTTAGTCATGACCCAAACAGTAACAGTTAAACTTATTAGTTAAATTCAATTACTAGTCCTATACTATGCATATAGTTGTAAATTTAATCAATATTCTACAATTGAATTATTTTAAGTCCCTATACTTTTTGAATTTTTAAATTTTAATATTGACGCATATGACCATCATTAATCCATTAACTGGATTTTTAGTGTGTAATATGTTGAAATAACAAGCTAACACGACATTAGGTATATGATAACATGTTGCTCCATCATATTTGATGGGGTCGGAATCACAAAAAATAATTCCTACAAAATAACTTTAAATAGTAGTAAATAGTGGTAGTAGGGTCGAGTCCACAAGGATTGAATGTTATAATCAACTTCCATGTTTAACTTGTGACCATAATTTTTGTCGTATCGAAAGTCGTTGCAAAAGTCGTGCCCACGACTCCAAACGGACCTGCTCAAAAATAAACAAATAAATCAGTGGAGTTTTGAAATGTTTAGAAACTAAACAATTGAAACAACATAAATAAATAATTAAATTAATTAAAAATTAAACTGGAAATTAAATTCAGATTTTGTAATCAAAGATAATAAGCCTTAGCCCTAGACTCGATGGATTCTGGATTTCTGAATCAATCCTTGAAAATTAATTTTCTCCTTCAAACAATAAGCTGGTTATAGTAGTTAAGAACGTCCTAATCACCAATTCTTCCTCTCGTAGCTGGTCCCGGTACGACTTGCAAACCAACCATTACCGATTATCTAACCGAGATACATGTGTTCCTGATTCAAGATTCCGGCAGCCTTGCGCTTTGAAGAACCTAACTCGAATCAACGGCCTCAACCGCGTGGGTCGTTTAAATCCAATCACTTCTTCCTTGATTTGTTCTCAGAGATCCAAATACAATACGACCAACTCGTTTCTCTAACTGTTAGCAAACACGACTCCAACTCAACATGCACTTTGACTTGAAATCGAGTTTAACTTCAAGGGATGAGTTGTCTATCTCGATACTTAGGAAAAAAAGTGAATACCGATTGGAAAGATTTTTAACACGAATACGTATCTCACGATTCCCTACCGAAAAGAGCACCGGCCTAAAGCTAAGAGGGAATTTAGTGAAGCATGAAATTATTCATGCTTTGTAGAATTGAAAGGTGATTTGATGATAGCGGTGAAGAATGAGAAAGAAAAATACTTGGAAAGCAATTAAACCAATTTGAAAAAATAAAGAAATGGAAAGAGAATGCTCACGCCAATTTGAATGAAAAAGAATAATGGCTATTCAATTTCAAATTGAAATCAAATGTAAAATTAGGTGTGTCTTTCCTAAGAACATTAAGTCCCTATTTATATACATAGAATTTACTAATTTAGCCTTAATTAATTTAACATAAAATTAAAAAAAAATAAAATAACTTTTTTTTTTGGCTTTTACAAAGTCAAAAAATCTGACGAGTCATTGGCTTTTTTCACACTTTTGATTCGGCCTCATTTCATTTATTGTGTTTTAATTTGGTCCTTTTCTGCTTTTTTTTGTCTCTTAGTGTCTCAATTGCATCCCTGACAAGATTAAAACATAAAAACACTAATTTAGCAGGGATCAATTCAGAAATAAGCCGAATTAAACACAAAATGTCATGCAAATTAACATGTTATCAATATTGTATAAATAACATAACTTAACTCATTGAATTGAATAGTTATCATTTGGTGATGATAGGAATTTTAAAATTTAAAAAGTACAAGGACTAAAAATGATCAAATTAAAGTATAGGAACTAAATTCATAACTTTTATAAAGTACAGGGACTATTTGTAAAATTAAACCTAGTTTAAAGAAAAGAAAAGAAAGAAAACTAGGTTAAGTCCAATCCGAAAGTAATGATAATGAGGAAGGTTTGAAGTGGGCTTAGTCCAGTTGGATTGAAAAGCCCGCATTTGTAATCTCCTCCTCTGATCTTCTGTCTAAATCTCTAAACCCTGATTTCATCATTGTTGTGTTGTACCCCATTCCATTTTCATTGTTTGTTTAGCTTCTTCTTCGTGTTTAGCTGCCTGCATTCTGCAAGCAACTGGGTGACCTTTTAGTTTTTGCAATTTTGTTAATGAATGGGTGCCCTAGTAGTGTGCATAGGTAATAATAATATGTTTGTTCGTCTAAAATTGGGATGAGCGTGGCTGCTTATTATCCTCTCAAACTCGAATGACTCTATAATCCCATTTCCATATTCAGTTTCACCATTATCATTCGCCAATCTTTATCCCCAAACGTTGTTAGCAATGGATGTGAGGAGACTGGCGGCTGTCATTAAACCCATCTATATCTACACCCCAATCACACGCCCCTTGACCTGCGCGACTTCCTCGTCTCCCATTCCTTCTCCAGCTGCCCCACAAATCGATCCTCAACGGCAGCCTTCTTCTCCGCCTCCCGTGAACCAGAGTTTGCTCGATACTCTATCTTCTATTCTCTCTAAGCCTTCCCTTGATTCTTCCAAATCCAAACAGCTCCTTCCTCTTTTATCCCCTTCCGATTTTGATCGATTTTTCATCGCTCTTTCGCCTCGTGCCGATCCCAAAACCACTCTTAACTTTTTTCACCTTGCTTCCCGTTCTTTTAACTTCCGTTTTACGCTTCGATCCTACTGTATTTTGATTCTTTTGCTTCTTCTTTCAAATAATTCTTCCGCTGCTAGGTTGCTTTTGATTCGTTTGATTGATGGGAAGCTGCCACTTTTCTCTCCTAACAATCCTCCTACCGTTAATCACATTCAGATTGCTATTGCATTGGCGGATTTGAATACCTCTTTTAAGGGGGTTGCGGGGGTTGATTTGTTGCTGCATCTCTATTGCACCCAGTTCAAGAATGTGGGTTTTACTTACGCTATTGATGTCTTTTTCACACTGGCCTACAAGGGTATATTTCCTTCTACCAAGACTTGCAATTTTTTCTTGAATTCTTTACTTAAGGCTAATGAAGTGCGAAAGACGTACCAAGTATTTGAAACTTTGTCTCGTTTTGTCTCCCTTGATGTCTACTTGTGTACTACAATGATTAATGGATTTTGCAAGGGTGGGAGAATTCAGGATGCCATGGCTCTGTTCTCTAGAATGGAAAACTTGGGTATCTCTCCAAATGTAGTTACTTATAATAATATTATCCACGGATTATGCAAGAGTGGCAGACTGGATGAGGCATTTCAGATTAAGCAAAATATGATAAAACAGGGTGTTGACCCCAGCCTCATTACATATAGTGTTCTTATCAATGGTTTGATTAAATTGGATAAATTTGAGGAAGCCAATTCAGTTTTGAAGGAAATGTCTGATAAAGGCTTTGCCCCAAATGAGTTTGTATATAATACATTAATTGCTGGCTACTGCAAAATGGAAAATATTGATGAGGCACTTAGGACAAAGCATCAAATGTTATCCTATGGGATGAAGCCCAACTCTGTCACATTCAATTTGCTTATGCATGGATTTTGCAGGGTTGGCCAAATGGAGCATGCTGAGCATCTTTTAGGGGAAATGTTGTCTAGAGGGTTATTTATAAACATTGGCACATTTAGTTCTGTAATTCGATGGTTATGCTTGCAGTCTAGGTTTGATTCTGCTCTACATCTTACGAAAGAAATGTTGTTGAGAAATTTAAGGCCCAATGACGGGTTGATGACAATGTTGGTTGGCGGACTTTGCAAGGAACGAAAGCATTATGAAGCCATTGAACTTTGGTATAAGCTATTCGAAAAAGGATTTCCTGCTAACATTATAACGTCCAATGCTTTAATTCATGGTTTATGTGAAGCAGGTAAGGTACAAGAGGTTATTAGGCTTCTAAAGGAGATGTTGCAGAGGGGTTTGATATTTGATAGGGTCTCATACAATACACTCATTTTGGGATGTTGCAAAGAGGGGAAAGTGGAAGAAGCTTTTAGATTAAAGGAAGAAATGTTTAAGCGTGGAATTCAGCCTGATATTTACACTTACAATTTGCTTATACTTGGCATTTCGAATATGGGGAAAATGGAAGATGCTGTCAAGGTTTGGGATGAAAGCAAAAGCCATGGTCTGATTTCCAATGTTTATACGTATGCCATCTTGATAGATGGATACTGTAATGTTGATCAAATTGAAGAGGGTCAAAACTTGTTGGATGAAGTGATTACTACCAAACTGGAGCTCAATGCTGTTATTTACAACACTCTGATTAGAGCTTACTGTAAAAAAGGGAATATGAAGATGGCCTTTCAACTTTGTGATGACATGAAAAGCAAGGGCATCCTACCAACTATTGGCACATATTCTTCTCTAATACATGGAATGTGCAACATAGGTCTTCCTGGCGATGCAAAGCGACTTCTTGTGGAAATGAGAGGTCTGGGCTTGTTGCCAAATGTTGTCTGTTATACAGCACTAATTGGAGGTTATTCTAAGTTAGGCCAGATGGATACAGTTGCGAGTCTTATACAAGAAATGTCTTCGTATGATATACAACCAAATAAAGTTACCTATACCATTATGATCAATGGATACTGCAAATTGGGTAAAATGAATGAGGCAGCAAAACTTCTCACAGAGATGATTAAACGTGGAATTGCCCCTGATGCCGTTACTTATAATGCCTTCATGAACGGGATATGTAAAGAAGGGAGGGTGGATGATGCTTTTAGAGTATGTGATAATATGAATAGTGAAGGACTGGCATTAGATGATATTACCTATACGACTTTGAT
>RCOT01014476.1:0-10837 GCA_004027125.1 Gossypium thurberi
ACAATCCAAGCTAGGAATTTTGAACTCAAGCCAGTAATGTTTCAAATGTTGAATTCTAATGGACAATATACTAGACTGCCACATGAAGATGTGAGAGAACACCTTAAATCTTTTTTATTGATCTGTCATTCCTTTAGTCAACAAGGCATTCCTGATGATGCCTTGAAGATGCAATTATTTCCTTACTCCTTAGAGGGAAGAGCCTATACTTGGTTTTTTAGACTATCTACCGGATCAATTACTTATTGGGATACACTAGCAACACAGTTTGTTTTACGATTTAACCCACCGACAATGAATGCTCGTCTTCGAAATAATATTATTGCTTATCATCAGCTGGATGATGAAAATCTTCACACTACATGGGAACGCTATAAATCTTTACTTCGACATTATGCCATGCATGACATTCAACCAGAAACATAAATTGAGATTTTTTGTAATGGGCTAAATTTACATAGAAGGAATCTTGTCAACGCATTCACCAATAGACCTCTGCTAGATTGTACTTATAATGATGTTGTGAGAATTCTTGAGAGAATTGCTCAGAATGATTATCAATACCCTATCTCCAGACCTGCACAAGAAAAAACTACTCTATGAGTTATTGAATTGGATGCAATAACCGCACTAAGTGCTCAAGTTTCTTCTGTAACAAACATGATTCGAAATATGAAACGGATGAGTGGCGTTGCACCTATACAAGTCGCTCAGCAAGTTGATGTTCCTACTTTTTGTTGTGAGATTTGTAGTGACAACCATAGCTATGAAGATTGTCAAAAACATGCAGAAAATGCATGTTATATTAGTAACATTCGTAAGAATTCTTATGGTAATTCTTACAACAACTCTGTACACAACCAACCATTTTGGGGAACTCAGAATGTTGGACAAAATGCTGCGACATTCAGATATGGAAATACATCTACTTAGGGCAATTATAGTCCCAGAAAAGGGAATTACAATCAACAATAGTAGAACTACAATCAACACACTCAGATGCATCCACAACAAGGCTAGACACATCCACACCAAAATTCGGTGCAACCACAATACTCTTCAATACCGAATCAGCATGTTCAAGGACATTGATAGCAATCGTACACTCAAGCTTCTGCTTTTGACCTTTACCAACTCTTGAGGCATTAATGCGGGAGCATATTACTCAGATGGAAGCTATTGTACAAGGGAATTCATCTTCCATTCAAGCATTGGAAGCACAATTAGGACAACTTGCTTCAAATTTGACCATTAGGCTCATTACCTAGCGACACGAAAAATCCTAGTCCGAGGGCAAAAGAACATTGTAAGGCTATCACTCTTAGGAGTGGTAAACAAACTGTTAAACTGTTTATCGACTCTACTGTAGCACGTCAAGATATAGATGGAGTATCACTGGTGAGAAGGTTGAATATGAAACATAGACAAAGAAGTTCCACACATTGTCACTTATATGCCTAATGTCTGACCTTCAAAATTGTCACCGCAATCAAAGATGTCGGTGCAAGCAGATATATCTCTACCTTTACCCTTCCCAAAAAGATTCAAGAAGAATGAGCATGACAAGTAGTATTAGTAGTTCCTGGACACACTAAAGCAACTGCAGATCAACATTCCTTTAGTAGATGCTTTGGTACAAATTTTGAGTTATGGGAAATTTATGAAAGACCTCATGTCCAAGAAGAAGAAGCTCACTGATATTGAAACTATTACACTCACAAAAGGCTATAGTGTTGTTTTGACAAACAAGTTGCCCCCTAAATTAAAAGATCCTGGGAGCTTTACCATCCCTTGTTCAATTGGGAGCTAACATTAACCTAATGTTACTTGGGAGCTAACATTAACCTAATGCCACTATCTTCTTTCAGAAAGTTGGGAATATATCACATGAAATCTACTACAGTGACATTACAACTAGCTGATCGATCCTTTGCTAACTTGAAGGGCAAATAAAAGACGTCTTAGTTCGTGTGGATAAATTCTTTTTTCCAGTTGATTTCATCATACTTGACTGTGAGGCAGATAAAGAGTTTCCCATAATCCTGGGATGACCATTTCTAGCCACCGGGCGAACTCTGATTGATGTTTATAAAGGTGAACTTACCATGCAACATAATGATGAACAAGTCACCTTCAGTGTTTTTGAATCTATTCAATGCAAGGACAATGAAGAATGCTATACTGTTGATGTGCTAGATGATCTAATTGAGGAAGAATTCAATGACCAAAGCAAAGTACTTTCTAAAGAGTTTGCAGTGACATCTGATGTTGAACCCTTAGACGATTGTGACAACATGGTTGAAGCTAATAATCTTGAACTCAAGCATGGATGGTAGATTGAATCCTTAGACCTAGCCAACAGAACAACCCCAATTTTCAAACCATCTATTGGCGAAACTCCTACTCTGGAATTAAACCACTACCTCTTCATCTTAAATATGTGTTTCTCGGTGATCACAATACTCTCACAGTTATTGTCTTCACAACACTGGATGTAATTCAAGAAGAGAAATTGGTCCATATTCTCAAGCAACACAAACGAGCTATCGCTTGGAGTATTGATGATATTCAAGGTATTAGTCCTTCTTTTTGCATGCACAAGATCAAGTTGGAAGATGAAGGAAAGCAATCGATTGAATAACAAAGAAGATTAAACAAAACGATAAAGGGAGTTCTCAAGAAGGAAATCATAAAATGGCTTCATGCTGGAATTATTTACCCGATTTCTGATAGCAATTGGGTAAGTCCAATACAATGTGTGCCTAAAAAGAATGAATCACTGTGGTTCACAATGATAAGGACGAATTATTTCCTATACGCATTCCCACGGAATGGTAAGTTTGTTTGGATTATCGCAAATTGAGTGCGGCCACAAAGAAGGATCACTTTCCACTCCCTTTTATCTACCAAATGCTGGATCAGCTAGCTGGAAAGGCCTATTATTGCTTTTTAGATTGCTATTCTAGGTACAATCAAATTGCTATTGCACCAGAGGATTAGGAGAAACAACCTTTACCTGCCCCTTTGGTACTTTCACTTTTCACGATATGCCTTTCGACCTTTGCAACAGACCAACCACATTTCAGATGTACATGATGGCAATATTCTCAGATATGATCGAAGACTCTTTAGATATTTATATGGATGATTTCTCAGACTATGGGAATGATTTTAATCATTGCGCTGACAATTTGGATAAAGTACTGAAGTGATGTGAGGACATACATCTTGCTCCCAATTGGAAAAAAATGTCATTTCATAGCAATTGAAGGTATTGTGTTAGGACACCGCATCTCTAGTCAAGGCATTCAAGTGGACAAAGCTAAGGTGGAAATCATTGAGAAATTACCTCCACCAACAAACGTGAGGGGTATTCGCAGTTTTCTAGGACAGTAGGGTTTTACCGAAGGTTTATTGGAGATTTTTCAAAAATTGCAAAGCCCTTATGGTCACTGCTGTAACAGAATAAAAAATTCTTCTTTAACAATGCATGTCTAGGTGCCTTTATTCAGTTAAAAAAGAAGCTAGTGAATGCACCCATTGTTGTTGCACCAGATTAGTCTCACCCTTTTGAAGTTATGTGCGATGCAAGTAACTTTGCTGTGGGTACGGTTCTAGGACAACGAAAGGGAAAAATATTTCACGCCATCTATTATGCTAGCAAAACTCTTATAGAGGCTCAACTCAATTATACCACTACAGAGAAAGAATTGCTGGCTATAGTCTTTGCTTTTGACAAGTTTCGTTCCTATCTTGTCGGTGAAAAGGTTACTATATTACTGATCATTTGGCGTTGAGATATCTCTTTGCAAAAAAAATGCCAAACCAAAACTGATACGCTGGATATTATTGTTGCAAGAATTTAACATCAAGATAAAAAACCGTAAATGTTCAGAGAATCAAGTTGCTGACCATCTGTCTCGATTGGAAGTTGGTAGCGAATACAGAAACATACTTCAAATTGTTAATGCTTTCCCAGATGAGAAGTTATTTGCTGTAGATGCAACTCCTTGGTATACAGATTTTGTTAATTATCTAGTGTGTGAAAAACTCCCATTGGGTGTCATAGGCCATAAAAAAAGAAATATTTCTTCGTGACGTAGTGAAGTATCATTGGAACAAACCGTATTTATTCAAGGTATGTAATGACAACATCATTCGACATTGTGTTTGAGAAGAGGAGATGCTTTCAATCCTGAAGCATTGTCATGATGCTCCATATGAAGGTCATTTCAGTGGTCTGAGAACTACTGCTAAAGTTCTCCAATCAGGATTCTACTAGCCGACATTATTCAAAGACGCCCACAATTTTGTGAATCAATGCGATAGGTGTCAGCATACTGGTTCTATATCTTGAAGCAATGAAATGTTGCAGCAGCCAATTATAGAGGTTGAATTACTCGATGTTTGGGGTATGGATTTTATGGGACTGTTTTCGAGTTCATTTTGAAATCTTTATATATTAATAGTTGTTGACTACATCTCAAAGTGGGTTGAAGCTGTTGCAGTCCCAAAGGATGATGCAAAGACAGTGCTAAATTTTTTTCACAAGCATATACTCACTCGCTTTGGCACACCAAAGGCATTGATTAGTGATCAGGGTACACACTTTCATTGCAACCAAGTGGCGATCGCACTGAAAAGATATGGATTTAATCATAGGATGACTACTAGGTATCATCAGCAAACCAATGGACAAGCTGAAGTATAGAATCGATGAATTAAGAACATTCTTGAGAAGGTTGTAAACCCTTCGAGAAAAGTTTGGTCTTTTCGATTAGATGATGCTTTATGGGCATTGCAGAAACATACAAAACTCCATTAGGGATGTTTCCATATTAATTGGTTTTTGGGAAAACATGTCACTTGTCTGTCGAACTGGAACACAAAGCAATGTGGGCAATTAAGCAAGTGAACATGAACTATGAACATGGTGGAAAGAAAAGACTGTTGGATATCAATGAACTAGAGGAGATTAGAAGAATGCTTATGAAAATGTTGCAATTTACACGAAAAAGACCAAACGATGGCATGACAAGATTATTTTACAGTGGCCATTTATCATAGGTGAACTAATTTTATTATTCAATTCTCGACTAAAATTGCACCCACGTAAATTACGTTCACATTGGTCTAGACCTTTTGAAGTTGTCAACGTATTTCCGTATGGTGCAGTCACAATTTGAGATTTATGTGATGGACATTAGTTTAAAGTAAATGGACATAGGTTCTAACCCTATTTTGGCAACAATGATCAAAAGCAGGCAGAGACCATTACATTGGTTGAATAGTTTTAAATTTTAATTAGTATTCCTTGATTTTAGTTTATTTTATTTATATTTTGTTAAAGTTTTTTTTCCTTCTTTTATTGCAGAATAATTAGGTACCATTGTCGACGCATTAAAATCTTACTGTCAACGCATTCCATAAGTTTGTACTAGCATTCATAACTCATCAGAATTCATGGAAATTCAGATTCCACTGTTGGACCAAAACTCACTCAGCCATTTGATCCTTCTGAGTGGGCACAATTTTTATTTGACACAACTCTTCCTGCCAGCGTTATATCTCTCCACAAAACAATACGCCTCTCCATCTTCCTCTTTCAAACGCTATAAATCCTGTCCCACTGTAAAAGACTATAGCACATTCAACCAACCATTTTTATTTCTTTTCTCTTCTCTAGATCATATCTTTTTAACTCTAAACCGTTCTCCCTCAACAAAATATGGCCAAAACAAGAGGCTCGGTCAATAAAGCCACCAAATCTACTACAGTAAAGGAAGTTGTTGCCAAAGAAGAAGTTGCTAAAAATGATAAAGAAAAAGAAGAAGAAGATTCTGTTGAGAAGATTGTCACTGCACGAGTCTGTGGGTGCAAATATAGATAATTTGGAGAAAGCTGGAGTGAGACCAGTGAAAGTTGCTGAGGTAACCAGTGAGGAGCAACGCAATTCATTGGCAATTGTGGTCTACACTAGACCACTCCAAGTGGCCTCTCCTACACATGAAGAAACTAATGATGCTGGGGCAGAGCCGGAAACTGAGGAGGAATCTGAGGACTGTGCAAAGCCCAAAGAAAAGAAAAGAAAGCGCTCTAAGGATAAAAAATTAAAGAAGGGGGAGAAGAAAAGGAGGAGAAAGAAACATCATTCAGCCACATCGACGATTGCAGATAACTGAGTTAGTTTATTTTAAGCTTTAGTTGTAGTATTCATGCATTGTGTGTAGCTGTAGGTTTTATTTTGATAAGTATACATTATCATTGCAGTTTTTTATTATCATTACATTTTCATGTTAGTACACTGGGGACAATATGAACTTTAAGTTTAGAGGAATGCACATGGGGCTTGGAAATGCACCCATATTTAAAAAAAAATTGGAAATGAAGCATACAAGGTTTAATTATAGTTAATGAAAATTGTTCGAAAATTTTTGTTACATTCGATGCTTAATTCTTCAATCATGTGAATTATCAATGACTGAATTGGACAAATTTGACAAAAGGTTGTAGCTTCAATTCTTTGATAATGGATTAGGTTGCATTAGTAATGGATGACTGCTATCATTTCTTAAATCTTGAATGAATATGCTTTGTACAGCTACTTATATATGTATATATAGTTATAAATTAGAAACACTCCAAAGTGGGTGTAGTATGGAATGTTAAAAAGGGAACACTCCAATAAAAGCGTTAAAAAAATCAATCTAGCCAAAGGCTGTCACTACATAAGTGTGTGTTGGTGCAATTACGTACGCCGTTGGGGTTTGTTGCACCCCATCATTACTTCTCAGTAACAAGGGTACAGTAATGCAATGATATCCCCTATTCCAAAACAAATTATATATAATATATAAATACTTAGTATTCTACAATAAATATTGTATTGGTAGATAGAACTTAGGGTTTCAAGCATGATGCTAGCACTGATGAAGTTTCAACCTTACTCATTAATGCTTATGAATTGTCGATGCAATATTCTTTCATCTGAATATGACTCATCCATTGGGAATTTGCCTAAGTAAAAATTTCTTTAGCCTTTCTAGTTTCTGTTTTACTTGAGGATAAGTAAAAACTCAAGTTTGGGGATGTGATAGCACTAGAAAGAACATAGGTTTTGCCCCTTACTTATTGGTTAAATTCTTCCCATTTAGTTATCCTTAGCATACATTTTAGCATTTTCAGTTTAGTAAATTGCATTTTATAACTTAGTGAATCCTAGGCTATTTTATCCTTAATTTTGCTATCTTTTTGCATTAATGTCTCTGCATGAGTTAATTTCAGATTGCGTCCAGAATTGTCACCGCAGTTAACATCTATCTGGATAAGAACTAAAATTTAGTGAGCTGTCTAGTCTAGTATAACCAACTTGTACGTACAAGGAGAGAATAATTTTGAGGAAATGACACATGTACTGTCGGAGGAGGACATAAAAGGTGGACTTGAGAAGAAAAGAGGAGCTTTTTTTTGCTGGATCGTCAACTTTATCATCCTACCTTGAAGCTTGCGGCCATGGTAGCTTAAGCCTCTCTCGGGTGAGGCAACGAGAAAACTAGATGTAGACTAGCTTCTGACGAGAAGATCTAAGTGCGAGATAAGAAGGAATAGGGAGATTCGGTTAAGTTGTCTAGGGATAGTATTCTCCGCTCGATTCGTTCTTATTTCTTATTTCTTTCTAAATACTAGTGATTATTCTTTGTTTTTTGTTTGTATGGAAGTACACATGAATTATTGGTTAAATGTTATCTTAATCAGTGTTGCTTTTATCGTTTAATATTGGGTTTGAATGTTTTTTAACACGGAAGTGTTATTGCAGTCACAGACACTGGAAAGTGCAGTGACAATTTGAGTCAACAAGCATTACAACGGAAGTTGAGTGATGATTAGAGGAATTTAGTCCACTTGTTCTTAATAGTGCCATATTGCCATCATCAGAAGGTGAGGCTAATATGCATGTTTAAGTCTCAGATTAAATAGAAGAGTGACGCTTGGTAAGATATACATTGAATTTTATTGCCTCGACAATCACCTATCTTTTTATACCTGGTGAACACTTAGTATTCTGCTAAATATTCATGTTGGGGATCCTAGTTTCTCACTATCATATTTTATTTTATTATTTCAAATTTATTGCATTGACAACTATTCTCACAATTTATCTCGTTTCTATCTAGTTATTGCACTTGACATTAATAGACAGAAGACTACCATCCCAGTGGGATCGATATATGATAAACTCCCATCTGTCTACTATAATTGCATCGATAGTGTACGCTTGCACATTATTGCTGTGACGTTCAAAAACCGGTCGAGGAATAATAATGCGATCAGAGCTGAGAAAGGGTTAGCAAGTAAAAAGAGTTCTAGAAGAGATATTAGATTTTTCTGAATATCATTTTGGATATGCAATGTCGCTATTAAAGAAGAGGTTAACCACGCGTAATCGACTTATTCAAGTATGGCATCTAAAGAATGTATTAACGGAAATTTCTTCTGAATTGATTTCTTTAGTGAATGGGATAATGTGGGATTATTGATGAATTACAAAGATATCTGAATACAGCGGTTATAGTCGAGTAGCTTACGACGATCTCTTTTGGGTATATGGAATTGTTCATTTTCAGATGCGATTCTTATCACAAGAGAATGTTAGCTAACCATAATGTTAGACGGAAGTATTGTTAGTCTGGTTGATTTATGTTTGGCATTGCTCTATCTTTCTTTGGCATTCTATTCTATTATGTTTAGTAGAACATTCAACCATAAGACTCATATGATGTTCTTTTATTTCTTCTACCAGTTGATGCTCTGAATTATATATGCAATTTATGTTCTCTCTGTCACAACTTATTCCAGTACGTATGAGCGATAATATTATTCTGAATTTTCTCGAGGGTATCATCGATCTCTTTATCATTCAATATGGGTTGTGTTCTTGGAAATGCAGTAGAGATTTATATCTTGGATTTCATTCTTTCGGCTTTCTTATTGTTCTTATGGTCTATTTTATCAAATGTGGTTTGTCTATAAAGGACATATACATATTGACTTGACATAATTATATCTATTACGGTTATGATTCCTGGTTTGGTCATGGAAGCATAGTTATACAGATCTTAGTTTTTTAGAGGTTGTGTTCTTGTACCAGTTGTTACTGGAACTACATTTGGTTTTCCTCTTTTATTTTGTAGTACACTATTAATGTTGGGGTATTATTCTGTCTATTCGGTTGTAACATCGGTCTTATTAAAGTAATAAGTTTTAATACATCTGATGGTTGTGGCTTCGGTATGGTTCAAAGCTTCAGTGTTAATAATTAAGATAGCTTTATTATATATCCCCTTCTAGCTTTTGTGAATGAGTAGACATCGGCAAAAGTATAGACAGTGGGAGATCGAGTTTAAACTTGTATATTCGTTCTCATTCCTCAAGTAATCTCAATTTATGTCAACGAGTTAAAATAGGATGTTATGTTTCATTTGAGTTAATGCAGTTTTTAAAGATCTTTGATTGGTATTCTGAGAGAATTATGATAAATTGTATGTTTGAGTTGTCTTGACAACAAGAAGAAGGGATTATTCTGAAATGTTATTATCCAATAGATAAAATCGACTCAGTTGTTTTAATTAGAGTGGGTTATTCATTTGAAAAGTTAATTGAGTTATATGCATTTGAGTTTATCCTCAAGTCTGGGAATGAAATTTGCAGATTCACGGGTAAATAGACATCCAATCTACATGAAGAATTCATATTATAGAAGACATGATACAGAAATATATCTATCAGATTAGTTCTAATCAGGAAAAGTTATTATGGGTTAAAGTCGTCCCGATTGTTGATGTTATTGCGCTTGTGTAAAATGATATTGCTTGACGCTTTCAAGGAAAAAGGGGAACAAATATATGTTGAAAGTTACAGATGCAAACATGTTAGAAGCACTAGTCAGAGTTTGATAATCTAGGTTTCTAGGTTCTGTAGTTATACTGTTAATGATAAAATTGTGACAAGAGGACATCATGGTTGTTCAGTTAAGTTCGGGTATAGTATCAAGTTCTAAAATGAGTTCTGATATGAGTTCGGAGTCGATATGAGTTATGATTGATTCTTGTGGACTTCAAATGAAAAAGTGGAAGAAAGACTTGACTTGATGGCTTCTATCAGGTGAGAAATTTCGAGGACGAAATTTTTGTAAGGGGAGAGAGTTGTAACATCCCATTTTTCAGTGGTGTCGAAAATAGCGATTTCAGGGCCACCAAATTTGAGGAGTAAGTTCATAAATATTATATTACGAGTTAATTGTCACGTTGAAAAGGTTTTTTATATAGTGATTTTTGTTTTATAAACTGTAACACCCCTTATCCGAGACCGTTGCCGGAGTGGAGCATGAGGCATTACTTGACTTAACTTAAATGTTCGGGGCTTAAAAATTTACTTTTAAAAGTTATTTCACTGTTCATAATAAGGTTGTCCACCTGCGCATCAGTCACTAAATCAATTATAACTTGAGCTATGAAACAAGAAATTTAGATCTGTAAATTTTACATGAAACTAAACCCATATATCTTTTTATCATAAATTTTTTTAGAATTTTTGGTTCAGCAAATTAGTATATTTTATTTGTTAAAGTCTTCCCTGTTTCATTAATCAACTGTCCTGACCTCTCGTCACTAAAATTCAATTATCTCATTACAGACTTCATATAGTGTTCTCACTTGTTTCTAAAGAAAATAGACTCAATAAGGATTCTAGAAACATAAATTAAAACACATAAATATTTTTTTACAATTTTTAATGATTTTCCAAAGTCAGAATAGGGGATTCCGAAAACCACTTTGAC
>RCOT01014478.1:330-17499 GCA_004027125.1 Gossypium thurberi
AGAAAAGAAACTGAAATAATAATGGTAACGCCTTATATTAATAAACATTATAAATCAAGTATGTTATTACAACCATCTCATGATTGATCTCTGGGCATACTCTAACATGAACAAGTGCATAAAAGAATTGATCGTGTGGAAGGAAGATCAGCGAATGAGTCATTTGTGCCAAAAGAGCAAAAAGATTCATTTAGAAGAGAGCCAAGTCTTAATTCCTATTCATCATAGAATTCAAGCCAAAGTAAAGTGGATCGCAAGTTTGAAACCTCCCAAGGCAACAAACATGAAGGTACACGAATTAAATATGCAAGTATTAGCTTGAGTGTGCCAAAATTTTCATCCACGTCAATAAAGAAAGGTGAACGTGATTCCTATGACGATCCTTCAATCTGATCCCAAAAGAAGTCTAGTTGTTAAAATTCTTACGTCTCAGCACCACGTTGTAAAGATCAAATCCAATTGGTGAGAGATCCCAAAATCCGTGAGTTTGAGAGAAAAGAAAAAACAAGAGTTGTTGATGAAAGAAAGTGAAAGAAAAATTAAAAGAGAATGCGAGCAAGAAAATGAAACTGAAAAAGAGTGCAAGGAGAGGATAAAGAATCTGAGAAGGAAGAAAGAAAATAAATTGAGATTAAAAGAGAGAGTAAAAAACAATAGAGTGAAAAGAAAGAACTTGTCCATACAAATGCGTGTGATGTTTCAACTAATCAACATGTAAGTTTGCATCATTTTGTCTCTCAATTTCAAGTTTTTAAAGATCCAATGGTGGAGTTCCAACTCCATTATCTTCCCAACCAATGGCAATTTTACATGCCGGAGGGAGGTAAGTTAGAGAGTGAAGATATTCTTCATGTATCCGGAGGTAAGCGACAGAAGGAATTTTATGAGAGTCATCCTAGTTGACATTTTTTGATTATTGGTGATAAGTTTATTGAAGCTTCTGAGCTCAAAATAACTCTTTACAATTTTCCATCTTGTTATTTTTTTCATGTTGTTGATGAGTTTATCTCGGATGGTGTTTTAAAACGTGTTTCTCATGACATGTCTTATGTTGGTTTACGTGACATTACACCGCAAGTTGGTATATATTTTTATGTCTTTGGTGTAAATAGATGTCTACAAAATTTGATTGTCATGTATGGTAAAGAATTTTCATGTAAAAGGCTTAATATGTTCCATTCTGATTGTTTTGTGAATTCTTTAAATCAATGTGAAAGACTTTTGTGTAAGTACATGCCTGTTCGAATGGACTTTGAGAGATTTGATTATTTGAATATGCATATGTCTAAATTTAATTCATTTAGCATGGTTGGTTAATTTTTAAGGAAAATATTTGTTTTAACCTGAGGCGAGTGATCAAAATTTTGTGTTGAACCCCGGAGATAACTGTTCTATGTCTTTGTTGAAGTAATTTGAGCTTCGAACTTTCATTTTGCATGATTCTTTGAATAATTTTCGATTGCTTTATGTTTCTTTTATGTTTCAAAAACAAAACTTTTGATTCCTAATGAAATGGTGAGGTAGAATTATGTTTTTGATCTCAGAGTTGGTTTGTATGTTCCATTTTTGAAAAGTGATTTGGAGAAATATTGTTTTTATATTTTACGATGTCACTGATTTGTCTCCTTTATGTGTAGGTGACAACTTGACATGGTACTCTTTTGAAGAGGGAGTGGTTGAGAAGGTTTTAATTAAATTTCACCTTATAAATGTACATTTGTACAAGGAGGGGTGTTCAATTAACCATTCCTCTTTTCAATCTAAATTTGATTTTTTGATTTTTGGAGAAGATGCTGTCACCCTGATCTCTGATTTGAGGATAAACCTTTTTCAAGAGGGAGGGTATGATGTGATTTCGGTCACATCATGTTATGATGCAGCTTGAAGATGTCGGGATTGGCCCAAATGTGAAGAGCCCAAGTTTAAGATGATATGCAAATGTTCTATATTTGATGTTTTTGTTAATATTTTTGTCCATAACATGTGTGTGTTTCATACTCATACATTTATATCTTGTTCTTATTTCTGTCATGTTTAGTTTGAGTCATATGAAATTAGGTTTATGTTACGTGTTTCAGTGTTATGTTTTTAACAATGCTTATGCATCAAAATATTATGTTTTCAAAGTGTTTTCTATTGTGTCCACGACTTAGTAAAGACTTTATTTGTGTGTTTAAGTTATTTAAATTTTTTTTATCTATATATGTCATTTATTTCATTTTGTAAAGGCTAGACATCTCAGACTATTTTTGGTCAAAAATACAATT
Organism: Gossypium thurberi; assembly: GCA_004027125.1. Taxonomy (NCBI): domain Eukaryota; kingdom Viridiplantae; phylum Streptophyta; class Magnoliopsida; order Malvales; family Malvaceae; genus Gossypium; species Gossypium thurberi. The sequence continues at coordinate 2,598 of RCOT01014478.1, forward strand.
TTGAGTTTCAACTCGTTGTTCTTTTATAACTTCTCGAACTTATCAAGATTTCCATTCTTGTGCCATTCGCCAAAAGTGATCTTATCACTTCTATCCATTTCGAAGTGTGGTGGTCATTCTATACCTCTTGGTCCTATCTCAATATAGATAGCGAGTCAAGGTTTCATCCATCCCCAAACTTTTAGAGTTTAAACAACCTTATAGAATTCGGGTCGCATTGTTTATAAAATTGGTTCTTTTTTGGTTCATTTGTATTCGTGAATTATTGATAACTCTTGAAAAGAGTTATATTCATGCCTTTAGACCTAGCTAATTGCTTGTACTTGGTACATTTAGTTTCATTTTAGGACATTACATTGGTATTTTTATCATTGCATTAGGAGCTTGGACTATGTTTAAATGTTAGGTACTTTTAATTGCATGTGGAAGGGTTGTGTTTGGTGGTTTGGTAGGTGCAGGATGTGGAGAAAGAAATAAATGACTGAAGGTTGGACAGTTTGCCAACATGAATGCCGTGGGAATTTTAGAAAGATGACTGAGTCAACACTCAACGCATGCTAGTTTCAACCCAACTGTACTTGTACCAAAAAATCTACATGAAAAAGTGGAGAAGATAGCGTGGGCTATTAGAGTTACCCTAGGAAGAAAAGCTTATAAAAAGCCAAAGAAAGAAATCTTAAAGGGTGTGGAGATTCGGAGGAAACAATAGAGGGTAGCGGCTAAGTAGAGACGAAAGGAGGAAACCGAAGGCAGTCCCTCTTAGCCACCATAGGACACTGTGTTGTTGGATTGTGGATTGACTTGGCGACAACCATCTTTCTAAGTTCTTCCATTATTTCTTAATTTGTTCTCCCATGAATTGATTTGATTGAAAAGATGTTGAGTGTTATTTTGAACTTGAATTTTAATTACCAACCCATGAGCTAAATCTTATAGGGCTGGGATTACATGATGAAACTTTTATTTTTGTTGATGGTTGAAGCATATATTTGATTTAATCTACTATTTCATTCAATTGTTTTTATTTCCCAATTGTATGCGTACATTCTCTAGACATAGATGAGTGTTTAGTATGCCCATAAATTGAATCTAATTCTTAAAAGGTTAGATTAGTTAGACTGGAATTGAATGATACAAGCGGGTATTCGACCGAATACTTATAGTAGACTCTAGACTTATAGCAGCGTTTGTATAGAATGAAGAAAATATAGTGTAGGGTACTGTGCTAAGGCCTATAGACGTAGGCTAGGTAACTTGAGATCTAGCTCTCAAAAGAAGCAGGTCACTTTAGGTCTCTTCTGACTAGTAGATTGAGTACGATTTTACTAAGGCATTACTGAAAGTAAGAGCAGATTCTTAGTAATCCCAACCTTCCAAAATCAACATCGTAGACCCTTAATTCTTTGCCTTAGTATCTTTTTCGTAGCATTCTTAGTTATTTATTTATTCCATCACAGATTATTGTCGTAATTATTCTCGTAATTGCCATTGCATTTTTACTCTTGCTTTGCCTTAGCATTTTCAGTATTAGTCAATATACATTTTGCACACATCCTTACTACTTTAATTTACAATTGCGTACTTAATTTGGTTTTGCCGTAACATTAATCAGAATTCATTATAATAACTTGACCACTTTTACATCTAATCTGATCACTGTGGAGACGATCTCACTTATCACTTTATTACTTGATTCGACGTGTCTACTTGCACAATTTGCACACCATTTCACACGCGACAAGTTTTTTGCATCGTTGTTGGGGATAAGTAATTTGGTGAAAATTGGTTTTATTATTTTACTTAATTCCATCAGTTTTATTTAACTTAGTTGAATTTAATTTATACAGGTTTGCCATCAGTGCATGAGAAGAGGCATTCCTGCTAACAAAAAGTATCCTTTTGACCTAGAGACCGAAAGAACTTTACGAAAAAGGTAAAAAGACTAAAAAAATAGCTAGGAACTGGAGTGATCCTAGTCTCCATGATAATCTGAATGGTCAAGATATTCATCCTCCTATTCGTAGGGTGATACCTGGTCTCAATGATAATCCGAATGGTTAGGGTGTTAATACTCCTATTCGTAGGGTGATAGATGACCTAGACAGACCAATTTCAGAGCATGTTGTGCCAATTTTGGATGACCTGATTCTAGGGATAGTCAGACCACAAATACAGGCTCAACAGTTTGAGCTAAAATCGGTAATGTTTCAAATGTTACAAATAGTAGGATAGTTTAGTGGATTACCCACTAAAGATCCAAGATTGCATTTAAGACTTTTTCTAGAGGCCTGTGACTCATTTAGATAGCAAGGTGTTCTTGAAGATGCTTTGCGGCTTAAATTGTTTCCATATTCTTTAAGAGATCGTGTAAGAGCGTGGCTTAAATTGTTTCCATGTTCCTGTCAGGAACAATGGCATCATGGAATGATCTTTGCCAGAGATTTTTGCAATGGTATAATCCCCGAAATATGAATGCCAAGCTTAAAAATGACATCACATCTTTTCAACAATCGGAGGATGAAACACTATATGAAGCTTGGGAATGATTTAAAGACTTATTTTGGAAATGTTCGATGCATGGATTTCAACACTGGACTTAGATGGAGATATTCTATAATGGGCTGAATACACATACGAGGATAGTAGTTGATACTTCTGCCAATGATACTTTCTTGGATAAATCTTATAATGAAGCATATGAAATTCTGGAGAAGATTACCAACAATGATTATCAATATCCTACCGCAAGAGTTGGGGCGGGTAAGAGAGTTGTTGGTACCATGGAGCTAGATGTAATTACTTCATTAACAGCTCAAGTATCTTCTTTGGTTGATATGATCAAAACAATGAGGAACCCCACTACAATTTAGGAGATGAAATCAACTGAGCTTTTGTGTGTGTATTGTGGTGAAGACATGTGTTTGATGAATGCCCATCAAACCAAGCATCGACTTCATCATCATCTATTGAAGCCTTTTTGAAGGAATATATGGTGAAGAATGATGCCATAATTTAGATTCAGGCAGTATGTCTCAAGCTCTTGAGAATCAAGTAGGGCAAATAGCAAATGCTTTGAATTTGAGACCACAAGGAGCTTTGCCAAGTGATACCGAGAATTTGAGCTCATAAGGGAAGGAACAGTGCAAGGCCATCACTCTTAGAAGTGAAACTCAGCTTGATGACGTTGCTCAATATGTCACGGCAGAAGAGGATAACTCAAATAACAACCATGTAAAGACTCCAGAGTCATCTGAAAACCATATTGAACATAAAAAGGGTAAGCAAGAAAATGTTATAGTAGAAATAGATAATGTTGTCGAAAAGAATGCCACGACAAAATAATATCAAGAACCTGAAGGATGACCACCTCTACCTTTTCCTCAGTGATTTCACAATACTAAGCAGAATATTCAGTTCAAAAGAGTTTTGGATGTATTGAATCAACTCCACGTCAACATACCACTGCTCAAAGCTTTGGAGCCAATGCCCAATTACGTGCAATTTATGAAAGATATATTGTCAAAAAAGCGCAGATTGGGCGAATTTCAAACTATCACTCTCACTAAAGGGTTCACAACAATGTTAACAAATAAATTACCTCCGAAGTTGAAGGACCTAGGGAGCTTCACTATCCCATGTTCAATTGGAAATCATTATGTTGGTAAGGCGTTGTGTGATCTAGGAGCGAGTATAAATCTAATGTCTATGTCTATTTTAAAGAAACTGGAAATTGGAAAAGCAAGATCTACTAATAAAGAATGAATGCGGATGAATGTAAAAGCGGATCGTAAAGTTTGTTCAAGTTGCGGATGTATCCTAAATCTCTAAATGAATGTAAACTGAAATGAGAAACAACAAAAACATATTAGTTGTCACAAATGAGAGTCAAACAAAATTAAAACATAAAAAAGATGAATCGGCTAGTAAAGAGTCCAAAAGAGAACGAATTAGTGTCTTGGATGGAAATAAAATGTCCTTGGACCTCAACAAAATGCCCCAACCAGATCTAAAAAAACAAAACACAAACAGAATTGTTAGAAGTGATTTTAAAGACAAAAGCAAACTGTTTTGTGCAAGAATGCTTGAAACAACAAGAAAAGATTAAAACGCCTAATTTTGATGTGTTTCTTGATGGGACAAGATAGGAGAACGTCTTACATGAAGAAACTTTAACATAGAACGAAAATCGAGATGTGACAATTATTCTTAAGAGACCTTTTCTTGCTGCTGACAGTATGTTAATCGATGTGTAGAAAGGTGAGCTGACTATGAGGGTAAATGATCAACAGGCTACCTTTAATGTATTTAATGCTTTGAAATGTGATGATGTTAATGATGAATGTAATGCCATTGTTTTGATATAAATAGCAGTGGAGGAGCTCACCAGATTTTGCAACAGTAATTCTAACAGTGACGAAGACTTACTCGAGTAGAGTGATACAGTAAGTTTTTGGAAATTCAGTGAATTTATGGAAGCCAAGAAGATAGTGGATAGACAAGGGAAGAAGTTTGAATCCTTGGATTTATCAAATCGATCATTCAACCCTCCTAAACCTTCTATAAAGGAACCCCGTACACTGGAGTTAAAACCTTTACCGCAGCATTTGGAATATGCTTACTTGGGTGATAACAATACCTTGCTGGTAGTAATTTCTGCGGAGCTAACACCTGAGCAAGAGGCAAGGTTGTTAGAAGTTCTTCAGCGATTTAAGAAGGTATTGGGATGGACCCTGGCTGATATAATGGAAATTAGTCCTACATTTTGCATGCATCAAAATTTGTTGGAGGATTGCCCTAGCAATTCCATTGAATAGCAGTGAAGATTGAATCTGAGTATAAAAGAAGTTGTTAAGAAATAGATTATTAAGTGGTTTGATGCTGGCATTATTTACCCAATTTTAGACAGCACATAGGTGAGTCTTGTACAATGTGTACCAAAGAAAGGAGGTGTCATAGTGGTAAGTAATGATAACAATGAGCTCATACCAACTCGCTCTGTCACGAGATGGAGAGTATGTATGGATTACCTCAAGCTTAACAAGGCAAGTAGGAAGGACCATTTTCCCCTACCAATCATTGATTAGATTTTGGATAGATTAGATGGGAAAGCTTTCTACTATTTTTTGGATGGTTATTCATGATATAATGAGATTGTCATAGCTCCCAATGACCAAGAAAAGATAATTTTCACATGTCTATATGGTACTTTTTCATTCAGATGGATGCTATTCGGGTTATGTAATACCTTGGAAACTTTTCAATGTTGTATAATATATTCTCTAACGTGGTGGAAAATTTTCTTGAAGTCTTCATGGACAAATTTTCTTTTTTCAGGAATGATTCTGAGGATTTTTTGAAAAATCTTAAATTGGTTCTGTGCCACTATGAAGGAATAAATCTTATTTTAAATTGGGAAAAATGCCACTTCATGGTTCGTGAAGAAATTGTCCTGGGGCACAGGATATCATAAGGAGGAATTAAAGTGGACAGAGAAAAAATTGAAGTGGTAGAAAAATTGCCACCTCCCACCAGTGTCAAAAGTATTAGAAGTTTTTTAGGTCATGTAGGGTTTTATAAAAGGTTGATAAAGGATTTTTTGAGGATATCTAAACCCTTGGGCACTTTGTTGGAGCAAAATGGACCTTTCAATTTTGATGAACATTTTTTGATAGCCTTTGAAGAGTTAAAGAAAAAACATACTGCAGCACCAACTGTAGTAGCTCCGGAATGGACGCTACCTTTTGAACTCATGTGTGACGACAGTAATTATGCCATGGGAGCCATGTTGGGGCAAAGGAATGAAAATATACTACATGCAATATATTATGCTAGAACTTTATCGAAAGTGCAGCTCAATTACACCACCACGGAAAAGGAATTATTGGCTGTGGTGTTCATGTCCAATAAATTTCGTTCTTATCTAATTGATATAAAGGTCATAGTCTAAACAAATCATTCTGCGATTAAGTATCTAATAAGCAAGAAAGATGCTAAGCCAACGTTGATTAGGTGGATACTTTTGCTATAGGAGTTTGACTTGGAAAGTAGAGATCGGAAAGGGATTGAGAATCAAGTGGCTGATCACTTGTCGAGGGTAGAATCGGGAAGTAAAAGTGATCATGACATGCTTCTTAAAGAAGAATTTCCAAATGAAAAGCTGTTAGTTGCCACGACATTACCTTGGTATGGCGACATACGAAACTATTTAGTGAGTGGTGTGTTGCCACCCATCTCAACAATTAAAGAAGACAAAAATCTATTCATGATGCCAAGCACTATTATTGGGATGAACCTTTCTTGTTTAAACATTATGCTGATAAAATAATTAGGAAATGTGCCCCTAATGACGAAATCCATAGCATTCTGCAGCATTGTCATTCAACTCCAGACATTTTGGAGGGATGAGAACTGCTGCCAAAGTACTTCAGTCAGGATTTTATTGGCCCGTCTATTCAAGTATGCTCATGAATTCTATCAATCATGCGACCATTGTTAAAAAACATGTAATACCCCTAACCCGTATCCATCATCGGAATAGGGTTACAGAGCACTACCGGAGTTTTCAAATCAAACAGACATAAATTTCAAACTTTCCAAATCATATCAGTAAACACATTAAAACAAATTCAAAACATGCATATTGTCCCTTAAACGAGCCATTGAGGCCCTAATCACTCGTTAGAAATAAGATGGGACTAAATCGAAAAGTCAGAGAATTTTTCAGAAAATCATGAAAATTTTCAACACCGCAGGGTGTGGCCAGGCCGTGTGGCCATTCGAAGTAGGGACACATGACCATGTCCCAGCCCGTGTAACTCATTGACTTGAGTCACACAGCCAAGCCACATGCTTATGTCTCATGCTATGTGCTAGGCCATGTAACTACTTGACTTGCAACCCTTCAAAAGCTACAAGGGACAAACGACTGCATCACCTGGCCGTGTGTCACACAAGGCTAAGACACACGCCCGTGTGAACGAAAATAGGTAATTTTACAAGCCATTTTTCTAACCCAAACTAGCATGTACATATAACAAAAATGCACATATGCACATGCCATAATAAGGCACCAAAATCAAGCATAAACAAGTCATATACATATGGTATAACATCAGACAACCAATATTCCCTTAGGCACCTCAAATGACAATATATAAACATGTTTAACCATTTATTCAAATTGGCCAAAATGACTAACTAACTTTCACCTAAACTTGCATCAATTCAACCATTGAATTAACTTACCAAAGCCTATCAAATGGTACAAAATATACCATTCATTCACTAACATAAATAGACATTTATATACCTTTCATAAGAAGATACCAAACAACAACAAGTTATAAGGCTTATACAATATGCATATTTTTCTATCACAATTCAAACATATTAAGCCAAACATCAACCATAATAAGGTTAATATTTACATGCCATAAACTAAGCTCATCTCAACATCAAAATGCTAAATCACAAGCCAAACCAAATGGCTATTCAAACAACCAAAACACGTGGCCAACATTAGCCAAAATACCTATACATATCATTATAACCAAAATTAAACATCCGTAAGTACTAAAAGAGAGCTGATAAATAGTGTGATAGATCTTTGACAACTTTCCAACCAGAACGAGCTTCCGACAGCTACAAAACACAAAAAAATTATCACAAAGTAAGCATGTCATGCTTAATAAGTTTGTAACACGTACAGTCTAACCTTGCCAATACAAAATACGACAACAAAGCATGTAAGCCCAAACTAGCATGAGAATAACTAATTCAAAAACTTAAATATGTACGTTCATACTCTTAACTTTCACAAGGTACACATTACTTACCTTTCATCAAACTAATGTAATTTGCATTGAAAGCTCTTACCGAAGTTCACACGAGGTAATAATACAATGGTTGACCCATCCCTTTTCGTAATTTGATAACTGGAGTTATCCCTTTTCATAGTTCAACAGCTGAAAACATCCCATTTCATAATTTGATGGTTGTCACCATCCCTTTTTATTGTTCAATGGTCGTCACCATTCCTTTTCATAATTTGATAGCCGAAGCTATCCCTTTTCATAATTCGATAGATGAAGCCATCCCTTTTCAAGTTCAATACCTAAACTCATCCCTTTTCATATTTGAATGCTAGTAACCATCCCTTTTCATTGTTGATGGTCGTCACCATCCCTTTTCATATTCGATAGCCGATGCTATCCCTTTTCCATTTTTTGATGATCGATGTTATGCCATTGGACTTTTCCATCAACACTCAATTTAATGTTATACAATAATAGCATTCAATTCATAAAATAAAAACGAAACTTAAACTAACGAACTTACCTCGACGATAAACATAGAAAAATGAAGTCGACTAATCTGAAGCTTTTTCTTTGCCTTGATCTAAACCCGCCTGTGGTTTATCTTCATTTAAATGAATAAATTCAACACAATTCAATAATCATTCTATTAAATTTAACTGAAATTCATATTTTAGCAAAATTACAATTTTACCCCTATACTTTTGATTTCTTTACAAATTAGTCCTTAGGCTCATAAAATGAAATTCCTGCAATTTCATCCCTACCCTAGCTGAGTCAAATATCTTTCAAGTATATATCAACCTACACAGTTCATTAATTCACAAATTACACCATGAATATTTCACATTTTTCAATTTAACCCCTACTTGACAAATTTATCAGAAATCAGTTATCAAAAGTTATTTATCTAACAACAGGGATTCATTTTCTTCCATTAAACATCACAAAAAACTAAAATGCATTCATGGTAAATCCTAGACATTAAACAATTTTGTAAATTAGTCCCTAGGCTAGCTAGATTAAGCTACAACGAGTCCAAAAACATATAAATCATTAAAAACGAGACAAAAATGACTTACATGCAAGCTGGAATGCCATGGCAGAACCTAGCATGCTTCCATGGTGTTTTTCTTCTTTTGATTTTCAGGGGTGAAGATGGAATAACGATGATATCTTTCTTTTCTTTATCTCATTTTAATTACTTATTTAGTAATTTACTTAATTAACATTGATATATAACCTTTAAAATCACGTAATAAATGTCCATATTTGTCCACCCAACATGTCAATGGTTTAATTATAACATAAACCCTCTAACCATTTAATTTCATAGCTTTTAAATCCCTTTAGCTTATAGAACTCCAATTTTTCACCTTTTACAATTTAGTCATTTTTATCGAATTAAGCATTCAAACGGTAAAATTGCTTAACAAAATTTTTATACTATATTACTAACATGCTGTAGACATTAAAATAATAATAAAATATATATTTTAACATCGAATTTGTGGTCCTAAAACCACTATTCCTATTTCACTGAAAACGGGTTGTTACAACTTTCCCCCCTAAAGGGATTTTCGTCCCCAAAAATTCTTACCAGAAAAGAGGTTCGGACATTGCTTTCTCATAGCTTCCTCGGGTTCCCAGGTGGCTTCTTGTATCTCGTGTCATTGCCAGTGAACTTTTACTAAAGTTGTATTCTTCTTTTTTAATTCTTTCACCTCTCCTGCCAGAATTCTAATCGGTTCCTCACTATGCGACATATCAGGCTAAATCTCAATATCCGTCGGGGAGATAACATGTGAAGGGTTAGATTGGTACCGTCGTAACATAGACATGTGAAAGATATTATGAATCTTTTCTAGTTCTGATAGTAAATCTAATCGATACGCAACAGGTCTGATTCTTTTAGTAATCTCATACGGCCTGAGAAATCGCGGACTTAGCTTTGCTTTGCTACCGAACCAAAGAAATTTCTTCCAAGGCGATACTTTCAAGAATAATATGTTGCCGACTTGAAATTCTATGTCTTTACATTTAAGATCCGCATATGATTTCTGACGATCTGAAGCTGCTTTCAAACTATCTCAGATTATTTTTACTTTTTTTCAATCTGATGAATCAAATCAACCTCGTCTATATTTTTCTCACTAAGCTCAGTCCAGTATAACGGAGTTCGGCATTTACGTCAATACAGAGCTTCATACGGTGCCATCTTTACACTCGACTGATAATTTATACACAAATTCAACCAATGGAAAATATTTCTCCCACCTGTCTTTGAACTTTAATATGCAACAATGAAACATATCCTCGAGTATCTGAATTACTCACTCGGACTGACCATCGGTCTGAAGATGAAATGCAGTGCTAAAATGCAACCGCGTATCAAGAACCACCAATACATCTGTTTCAAATCATCGTACATCTTATTACTTCTTGAATGAATAGACAAGCTACCATTATGAGCTTCATGTAAGATTGTCTGAATGAGCTCTGGATTCTTCGGTACTTAAATTCTACCTGTGAACAATAAATAATCATCGGGTCCTATCTGAAATTTTGAATCAAAAATCGACTAACTCTGTGCTCGTTTAGGTAGCAACTTGTCATCACACTTTTGAGCTTCACAAATCTATTGTAAAAACATCGGTCTAACTTTTAACTCGGCTAAGATCGAGCCATCATCAGATAATGTCAGTCGCGTATTCATCACTTGTAGAGCAAACAAGGACTTTCTACTCAAGGAATCAGCAACTACGTTTGCTTTTCCCGGATGATTATCAATGATCAACTTATAATCTTTTAATAGCTCGAGCCATCTGCATTGTCTCAAATTCAAATCTTTCTGCGACATTTTTCGGTAAATATATGACATTTTTCGCCGAACAAATTGTGTCACCAAATTTTCAACGCAAACACAATAGCTGGTAGCTGTAGGTCATGTGTCGGATAGTTCTTTTCATGCGGCTTTAAGTGTCGAGAAGCATAAGCTATCACTTTTCCTTCTTGCATCAAAACACAACCTAAACCATTTAAAGATGCATCGCTAAAAATCACAAATTCTTTACCCGATTCAGGCTGAACCAGAACTGGTGCCTCGGTCAATAGTGCATTCAACTGATCGAAACTTTGCTGACATTTCACGGACCATTCAAACTTTATATCTTTCTATAAAAGTCGTGTCATCGGTGTAGCTATCATTGAAAACCCTTTTATCAATCTTCTGTAATAACTAGCTAATCCCAGGAAACTTCTAACTTCAGATATGTTTCTCGGTGGTTTCCAGTCAAAAAACTGCTAAAATTTTACTCGGATCAACTCTGATGCCATCAGTCGATACTATATTCCCCAGAAAACCAACTTCTCGGAGCCAAAACTCACATTTGCAAAATTTAGCATAAAGTTGTTTATCTCATAGGGTTTGCAACACAATTCTTAAATGTTCAACATGCTCGGACCCGTTTCGTGAATATATCAAAATGTCGTCAATAAATACCACAAGAAATCTGTCTAAATATGGTCTGAAGATTATGTTCATCGAGTCCATAAATACTGCAGGTGCATTAGTTAAACCAAATGGAATCACAAGAAATTCATAGTCTCCGTACTTGGTTCTGGATGCAGTTTTCGACACATATAAATATTTCACTCACAACTGATAATAGCAAGAACGAAGTTTAATTTTTTAAAATACTGTGGCATCTTTCAACTAATCAAACAGATCATCAATTAGAGGCAGCAGATATTTGTTCTTGGTTGTAACCTTGTTGAGGTGACGATAGTCAATACACAATCTTATCATCTGCCTTTTTTCTTAACGAATAGAACAGGTGCACCCCAAGGTGACAAGTTGGGTCGAGCAAAACCCCTATCTGTCAATTATTGTAGCTATGCTTTCAACTCTTTCAACTCAGTAGTAGCCCTTCTATACAGTGCTATCAAGATCGGTGATGTCTCCAGTACTATTTCAATAGCAAACTCAACATCTCTAATCAGCAGTAATCCAGGTAACTCCTCTGGAAACACATCAGGATACTCGCAAACCACTGGTACTATTTCAAGATTTGATTCAGACACTTTGGTATCCAACACATATGCGATGTAAGCATTACAACCAATTTTCACATATTTCTGCGCTGACATAGCTGAAATAACCATAGGCAACCCACTCACACAATCTAATTCAATACAAAGTGTCTCACCATTCTAACAGTTCAATACGATAATCTTCCGTCTACAATTTACAATAGCCTCATGTAGAGTTACCCAATCCATGCCCAAAATCACATCAAACTCGTCAAATGGAAATATCATCAAATCAGCTGGAAAATTGTAACCCCGAGTGATCAATGGATAGTTCTTGCAAACTTTATCAACTAATACATGCTGAGCTAGAGGGTTCGACACTTTAACCACGAATTCAGTGGACTCAATGGGTAATTTCTTACTAAACACTAAGTTCGTGCGCACATATGAATGAGTTTATCCCGGATCAATCAAAGCAATACATCAGTGTCGAAGATAGAGAAAGTACCCGTAATAACATTTGGAGCAGAAGCTTCCTCTCATGGACGAATAATGTAAGCCCTAGCTGGTGCTCGTGCCTCAGATCTAACAATAGAGTCCTTTGTTACACCACGACTACCACACACATTTCAAGGGTTACGAGGTGGTCTACCCCTCGTGGCAGTGTTGCTGGGTCAAACATTCTTAACTTTTTCTTTCTTAGATATTTCTGGGCAATCACGAATAAAATGCTTAAGCGAACCACACTTGAAACACGCCCCATCTTTTGCTCTGCACTTGCCAAAATGTCAACTTCCACACCATTGACAATCAAGTTTATTATCTTTATCACTGCCTACACTAGCCATAGAGCCTGTATAATGTTTGCCTCGGTTTCTATCAGGGTAACCCTCTGAAGCAATCGAGCAATTCTGGTATTCTTTCCATCTTTTCGATTGTGACTGATACGACTTCCCGATTGACCCTTTTCAAGAAACTTTGGCTTTAAAATTGGCTTTTCTTTTCTCTTTCCTAAACTCCTTGGCCTTATGTGCTCTGTCAACTAAAACAATGAATTCTTTCAGCTCGTAGATCCCAACTAGAAGCTTTATATCCTTGTTTGATCCATCTTTAAACCGTTTACACATTGTAGTCTCGATCAGAATGCACTCCCAGACATATTTACTCAATCGAAAAAATTCTCGTTCATACTCTAACACTGTCATATGACCTTGCTTAAGCTCAATAAATTCTTTACGCTTCTAATCAAGGAATCTTTGACTTATATATTTCTTTCTAAACTCATTTTGGAAGAATTCCCAGTCAATACGTTCTCTCGGCACAACTGAAATCAGGGTATTCCACCACTGATATGCTGAATCTTTTAGTAGATGCACTGCACACTTTACACATTCAGTTGGTGTACAAGATAACTCATCAAAAACTCAAATAGTGTTCTCTAACCAAAACTCAGTTCTCTCAGGATCATCATCAATTGTAGCTCAAAATTATTCAGCCCCATATTTGTGAATTTTGTCAATTGATGGTTTATTAGCTCGTACTGCTTCCACGCCTAAGGGAACAACAGGAACCGGTTGGGGAACAAGTGGGGGTGGAGGTCATTGAGCCACCAATCTCGTTTGTACAAACTCAATAAACCACTCACTCATCATTTGAAAGAAAGCTTCCTTAGATTCCCCTTCCCATCCCTCTGATATGGGCCTTGAACCACTTGACTGTTCATTCGTACGAACTTGATAAACCACTCACTCATCATTTGAAAGAAAACTTCCTTAGCTTCCCCTCCTCGACCCTCAGATATGGGCCTCAAACCAGTTGACCCTGCTTTGTAAACGGAGGCTTGCACGTTACTTTCAACTTCATCGTAGCCGGCTCAGTTGGATGTCATTGCAATATGAAAACATATTTTAAAACAATCTGGAGATATCATACTATCATAGGTTATATAATGGCGTATATATCTAGACTCATACATGTTACATTTAGTCCGAGAATCGACTAAATCGAAGCTCTGATACCAACAAGTATAACACCCTTAACCTATATTCGTCGCCAAAATAGGGTTACAGAGCATTACCAAAGTTTTCAAATCAAACGAACATAAATTTCAAACTTTCCAAATCATATCAATAAACACATTAAAACCAATTCAAAACATACATATTGTCCCAAAAACGAGCCCTCGAGGCCCTAATTAGAAACTCAGAGAATTTTTAAAAAAATCATGAAAATTTTCAACACTGTAGGGGTCACACGGCCGTGTGGGCATTTGAATTAAGGACACACGGCCGTGTCCCAGCCCGTGTCTGTGCCCATGTAACTCACTGGATTTGGTCACACGACAAAGCCAAACACCTGTGCCCCAGGCCGTGTGCTAGGTTGTGTAACATTTTGACTTGCAACCCCTCAAAAGCTATAAGGGACATGCGGCAGTTTCACCTAGCCGTGTGTGTGACACACGGCTGAGACACACGCCTGTGTCTCTGCCTGTATGGACGAAAATAGGTCATTTTACCGGCCATTTTTCTCGCCCAAACTAGCATGTACCTATAACCAAAATTCTCATATGCACATGTCTTAATAAAGCACCAAAATCAAGCATAAACAAGTTATATAAATATAGTATAACATCATACAACGATTATGCCCTTAGGCATCTCAAATGACAATATAAAAACATGTTTAACCATGTATTCAAATTGGCCAAAATGACTATCTAACTTTCAACTAAACTTGCATCAATTCAACCATTGAATTAACTTACCAATTCCTATCACATGGTACAAAATATGCAATTCATTCACTAACATCAATAGACATTTATATACCTTTCATAACAAGATACCAAACCAAAACAAGTTATAAGGCATAAACAATATGCATATTTATCTATCACAATTCAAACATATTAAGCCAAACATCAACCTTAATATTTACATGTCATAAACTAAGCTCAAATCAACATCAAAATGCTAAGTGACAAGCCAAAACCAAATGGCTATTCCAACAACCAAAACACATGGCAAACATTAGCCAAAATACCTATACATGCCATT
>RCOT01014481.1:0-11290 GCA_004027125.1 Gossypium thurberi
TATAATTATATACCAGTTATTATCTTCTTATTAAATTAAATTAAAAACATTAATTCTAGACGCTTTTGAAAATATTTACAAAAAGATCAACCAAAATTTGAAAATAGTTCAATTAAGTACTTAGACTTAAAGAAAATTTGAAATTGAGATGCAATTAAAACTTGGATCAAAATTGACCATTTTATTTAAAAAATTACAAATTTATTTTTCCATTTAGGGAATAATTTCTCGGAAGATTATTATAAAATCAATTCCTAAGAAAGATTGGAGGGGTCACAAGTGGTCCCGCTTAAGTTCCAATCTCCTAGACAAAATTTATTTAAACATACTAATCGCAAAAATACACCCTAAATCATTTATTTAAAAAGAAAAAATGAGAAAAATTAAATATCTGATAAAATGAACGAGATTTGGTCCCATTCAATTTTATCCTCCCAGTAATGGTTTAAGCGTTGAGAATTGACTCAAAAATTACCTCCCTTACTTTGAAGTTCGACAACTCCATATGGATAAACTTGGTGAATCGTAAATGGACCGGACCAACGTAATTTTAACTTATCTAGAGAAAACCTTACTCTGGAATTGAATAATAAGACTTGCTGACCTACTTCAAAATCTCGAACTCGAATGTGCTTGTCATGCCATCTTTTAAGTCTTTCCTTGAGTAATTTTCCATTCTAGTATGAGAAAATTCAGAATTCTTATAACTTGTTGAGTTGAAGCATCCGTTTCTCTTTAGCAAGTTTAAGATCCAAGTTGAGTTGCTGGAGAGCCCAATAAGCATTGTGCTCAACTCCAAGGACAAATGACAGGCTTTCCCAAAAACTACCCTATAGGGTGACATCCCTAAAGGTGTATTGTATGCTGTCTTGTAGGCCCATAAAGCATCGTCCAGTCTTTTGGACCAATCTTGTTGGTTCGGGCAAACTACCTTCTCGAGTATGCCTTCAATCTCTTTGTTTGCCAGTTCAGCTTGCCCATTCGTCTGCGGATGGTAAGCTGTGGAAACCTTGTTCTTTAATCCATGTTTTTTGAGTAACCATTTCAACCATTTGTTCACAAAAATGGGACCCTTCATCACTAATGATAGCTCTCGGGATTCTAAACCTTGTGAACACATGCTTCTTCAAAAACTTCATCACAACCTTAGCGTCGTTCATCGGATATGCCTCGGCCTCAACCTACTTAGACACGTAATCTACTGCTACCAATATGTACTTGTGACCAAAAGATGGAGGGAAAGGACCGAGAAAGTTAATACCTAAAACATCGAATAATTCTACCTCAATGATGTTTGTTCGAGGCATCTCATTTCTGTTGGTGATGTTTCCAACCCTTTGACATCGATCACAACTCTTTTTATAAGCATACACGTATTTGAATTGAGTTGGCCAAAAGAATCCAGCTTGCAATACCTTGGTCGTAGTAAGTGTACCTCCGAAGTGTCCCCCACTCGGAGCTGTGTCGTAATGATATCAAATCTTATGTACTTCATCTTTTACCACGCATTTCCTGATCATTTGATCTGCACACTTTTAAAACAAGTATGGTTCTTCCTATAAATAGTACTTCACATCGTGAATAAACTTTTTCTTTTGATGATATGTCTCATCAATCGGCATTAAACCTCAAGCTAAATAGTTAGCAATATCACCAAACTAAGGGGTATTATGGACATTATTTACCTTCAGATGTGTTCATCTGGGAATATCTCCTAAATGGGTGTAAGTGTCACGGGCCAAAGTATAAAGCCCATGACCATGGCATAGGAAGAGCCCCATAGAGGTCTATTAATTAGATAGGGATCATTTAGCCTACGAGAACTGGCCCGATTCCAAGAACTATTAGAGAAGCCTATCAAATTGAAGTCTGGTTGGCCCGATAATGAAAATATGGCAACATAGGTTATTTTTAGTAAATATGGGAATCATATATTTTAGATTTGATTATTCTTCTAAATCCCTAAAATCAAGGGATAGACTAATCTCATCCGTCGATGTAATTTGATATTAATCATCGATTTTGGGGGAGCTCAACTATAAATAGAGAGCCTCCTTCTCATTTGTATCTCATCCATTGTAAATTGAATTCTTAAGAGCAATAGAATTCTAAGAGCATTTACTCAAACACCTTGTGTGCAT
The DNA here is from genome assembly GCA_004027125.1 of Gossypium thurberi. Lineage (NCBI taxonomy): Eukaryota > Viridiplantae > Streptophyta > Magnoliopsida > Malvales > Malvaceae > Gossypium > Gossypium thurberi. Next base: position 2,142 of record RCOT01014481.1, read on the forward strand.
TCTTTTCTGTGGCTTTCTATTGTTCTTTGTGGCTTCCTTTCGCATTGTTTACTTCCGTTATATAAATTGGTGCCTTGGAGGACCACTAAAGGAATCCTCACTTGAGTAAAGGCTAACTTAGGTGAGTTTGGATGAACGGATTGTTTAAAGATGCAAGGATCACGAGATGAAAGATCTAGCCCCGTGATAAGTGGTATCCGAGCTATTGGTTCAAAGGCACTGTTGGGATGTCGAAAGAAGTTGTTGATCAGAATGTGCCAATACAGACCCGTGGGAGGGCTAGAAAAGGGAGTCACTCGAGGGAGATACTGACAGCTTTGGAAAATTGAGTGGGTAATCCAGAGGAGCCCGTAGGAAAGATGAAAGAGACGCTTAAGTTAGTCGAGGGACGCACAGATGAGTGTTTGACGCAATGGAATAGCAACTCAGAGAATTTTTGTTGGATTCTCTTGGTGCCAATACGGAAAAGATGAATGGATTAGTTAATTCCACTACGGAAAAGCTGGCAGAGAGGGATGATACTCTCGAGGATATGGTGCTAGCCATGAAGAAGAACATCAAAAAGCTTAAGGAGGAGCTCATGATTTACAAAGCTACTTTGAGTAATGGGATGTTGTCTTCAAGGCTGAAGCAACAAGCAATGGATGTTCCCAAACCAGAGAAGTTCAATGGTGCAAGGTCCACAAGGGATGTGGACAACTTCTTGTGGGAAATGGTGCAATACTTCTGAGCGATGGGCATCGAGGATGATGCCATTAATGTAAAATGTACTTCAATCTATTTTATTGATGTGGCTCTCTTGTGGTGGCATCGTAGGTCCACGGATGAGAAACGTGGTGGCAACGCAAGTGGGACTTGGGAGGAAATCCAAAGGTAGTTGAAGAAGTAGTTTTACCCACAGTATGCCGAAAAGGAGACTCAAGCTAAGTTGCGTCATCCCACACAACAAGGCACTGTTCGGGAGTATGTTCGGCCTTTTAGCGAGTTGATGGTTCAAATCTCTGACTTGAGCTAAAAAGAAGTATTATATTGGCTTGAGGATGGGTTAAAGATGTGCATAAGGCATGAGTTACGTAGGCAAGGAATCATCGAACTTACTGTAGCCATGGCCGAAGCGAAGTCCTTTGTTGAGCTTGGTTCAAAGAAAGACAAGTTTGAGTTGTCTAAGCCCAATGGAAAGGGCCATGGTGAGAGAAACCATGAGAAATATGAAGAGGGACATAGCGATGACGGCAATAGTATCGATAGCACCAGTGGCAATGGTAAACCACGAGATGCGAAGTGGGGATCGAAAAACCCAAGGGACAAGGGGAATAGGATAAAATGCTTCCTTTGTCAAGGACCACACATAGCGCGAAAATGTTTGAAGAAATTAATGATTTTGGATATTGAAAAGAAATATGTGCTAGAAGAAGCGAAGACTATTGAGAAAAAGACATCAAGGGTCAATTCGATGGTGCTCTTTCGTAAGAACAAGGATGGTGAAGAAGGGTTGATGTTTGTGGAAATCAACATTGCGGGTCAGAAGTGGAGTGCTCTTGTTGATACAAGAGCATCAGACTTGTTAATATCGGAAAAGGCTACGAAGAAGCTTGACCTGTCGATTAGGAAATTGAATAAGAAGATCAAGACAGCAAATTCCGAGGACCCTTAACTATCGGAGTAGTTCGAAATGTGTAACTGCAAATCGGGGAATGGAAATGCAAGAAAGAATTTGAGGTAATCCACTTAGATGATTATGATTATGATTATGTAAGTGGGCAGATCAAATTCATATTGTCACCGGTCTGTTATAAAAAATTATTGTGCCGGTGCATCGGGACATGAAGGTTGGGACCAAGGTGTTGTCGTCAATCCAACTAGTCGAAGATGTTTCATATGGGGGAAACATTAACTTGATAGAACGAAATGCTATGAAAGACCTTTCGAAAAGGTTAATGAGCATGAGACCGATATGAGGCCTGTGAAGTTGATTGTGGAGCCACCACCATTGAGAAAGGTGGGTTGTGTATCGGTCTTCAAGGGGAAAGAAGCGATGCAAAAGCAGTCAAAATGAGTAAATGCTGCGAGTAAGGTACATTGCGAACACTCTAATAGTGTTTTGAATTCTGACTTGGCTTGGCAAGGTCGTAAGGGCCCTTTCAAAGTTCTTAAGCAAGGAGGTCGAGAAACTATGGGCGGTATGAGGCCAAGGCGCGAGAATCAAGGGGATTCCAATGGGAACAAGTCAAAATTGGGGCAAGTTAGAGTGAAAACTTCTTGCCAACGAGATGTACCAACGAGTGCAACGGTTCAAGTTAAGAGTTGATGGAAGTCGAGACAAAGGTTCCAAAGGAAAGGAATATCCGATCGCAAGACAAGTTAGGAAGAAGCCAAGGCAACGAGAGAGTTCCTAGGTGAATCAAGTCAGTGTCATTTAGGAGTTGCAACGAGGGCGTTGCGAGAATGAGTGGAGGAGAATGTCACTGGACAAAGTGTAAATCTTGTAAATCCCTAAAATCAAGGGATATGCTAATCTCGTCCGTCGATGTAATTTGATCTTGACTGTCGATTTTGGGGGAGCTCAACTATAAATAGAGAACCTCCCTCTCATTTGTATCTTATCCATTGTAAACTGAATTCTTAAGAGTAATAGAATTCTGAGAGCATTTACGCAAACACCTTGTGCATTCTTTTCTGTGGCTTTTTGTTGTTCTTTGTGGCTTCTTTTAGCATTGTTTACTTCCACTATATAAATTGGTACCTTGGAAGACTTCTAAAGGAATCCTCACTTGAGTAAAGGCTGACTTAGGTGAGTTTGGATGAACGGATTGCTTAAGGCCGCACAAATCGCAAGATAAAATATCTAGCCACGTGACATAAATGGGAAATTCCCTTCTTGTGGCTCCAATCTAGACAAGTGGTCTGCTACTTAGTTTTCTACCCCTTTTCGATCTTGAATTTTTAGATTGAACTCTTAGAGTAGAAGTACCCATCAGATCAATCTCGATTTAGCATCTTTCTTGGCAAGTAAATACTTAATTTTCGAATGGTCCGTATAGACAGTCACTTTGGTACTTACAAGATAAGATCGAAACTTATCAAAAGCAAACACAATAGCAATTAACTCTTTCTCTGTCACCATATAATTCAACTAAGCTCCCGTCAGAGTCTGACTTGCGTAGTAGATGGGGTTAAAATTTTTTTTCCTTCCCTAGCCCATAACAGCTCCTATCGCGAAGTCACTCGCGTCACACATCATTTCAAATGGCAAATCCAAGTCTGTTGTGATGATGATTGGTGCTGAAACTAATCGGCTTTTGAAATCATTGAAAGCTCTTAAGCACTCTTCATCAAATCTGAACATTGTGTCCTTCTCCAATAACATAAGGATTTAGCAATTTTGGAGAAGTCCTTCATAAATCTCTAATACAAACCAGCGTGGCCCAAAGAGCTCCTAACACCCTTTACAAATGTTGGAGGTGGGAGTTTCTCAATAACGTCTACCTTTGCTCTATCTAACTCTATTCCATGTCTCGTTATCTGATGCCCTATAACAATACCTTCTCATACCATAAAATGACACATTTCCCAGTTGAGTACGAGGTTTATTCCTTCGCATCGCCTTAATACCTTGGTTAGATTAGCTAAGAAATCATCATAAGTGTCTCCAAACATTAAAAAATCATCCATAAACATTTCCAAGTATTTCTCAACCATGTCAGTAAAAATAGACATCATACATCTTTGAAATGTAGTAGGTGCATTACATAAACCAAATGGCATGCGTCTAAATGCAAATGTACTATACGGGCATGTGAATTTTGTTTTGTGTTGATCTTTTGGCACTACTGTGATCTGATTATACCCCGAGTATCCATTGAAAAATTAGTAATATTCTCGCCTCGCAAGTCTATCCAGTATCTGGTCCAAGAACGGCAAATGAAAATTATCCTTCATTCTTGCCTTGTTCAGCTTTCGGTAATTGATGCAAATTCTCCATCCCATAATCGTTCTGGTTGGTATTAGCTCATTGTTTTCATTCTCCATTACCATAATACCTCCTTTCTTTGGCACAAACTAGACCAAACTTAACAACAAACTATCTAAGATAGGGTAAATTATACCTGCATCTAACCACTTAATGATTTCTTTCTTTACCACATCCTTCATGATGGGGTTCATTCTTCATTGTCCATCAATCTTCCCTTTGTCGCCATGAATATTGGCTATGGTCTATCCGATAGCCTTCTTGAATTGTTCCAACGCTAGAATGAGTTTCTCTTCTTGCTCTTTGGTTAATTCCACAGAAACAATCACAAGCAAAGTAGAAGCGTTACCAAAATAAACATATTTTAAATGTGAGGGAAGTACCTTCAGTTCTAATTTAGGTGGCTTCTCGATTGACGTCTTTGGTTGGGCATAATCCCTTTTCTCTAACTCCAAAGATTGAAGGTGGGATTGTAGATTACATCCCCTTTGATTAGCTTCTAGCAAAGCTAAGTATTCATCCTCCTTTTCATCACTTGGAGGGTTTGATGTCAAAATTTGCTCCAACCAGTCCTCAACAAAGTTAAGTTCTCTGTCCATGATTAATTCCTCTAAATTAGACACTAAAAAAAAATCATCAATTGTGTCAGGAAATCGCATAGATTTAAAAACATTAAATGTTACCTAATCGTCCTGAACACGCATAGTAAGCTCGCCTTTCTACACATCAATAAGGGTCCTTCCAGTTGCTAGGAAAGGCCTTTCTAGGATGATCGACACTTCTTTGTCTAATTCAAAGTTTAGAATAACACAGTCAGCAGGAATAAGAAATTTGTCTACACGTACCAATACATCCTCCAATTTTCCTTCTAGATGTGCTAAGGATCTATCTGCTAATTGAAATGTAACTATAGTAGGTCTAGCTTCACCCATCCCCAACTTCCTAAATATTGACCTGGGCATCAAGTTGATACTTGCACCCAAATCACATAGTGCCTTACCACAATATATTGCTCCAGTGTTGCAAGGTATGGTCAAACATCCATGATCCTTCAACTTTGAGGGTAGTTTGTCTTGAAGATATGCACTGCATTCCTTCGTCAGGGCTACCACCTCAAATTCTCCTAGTCTTCATTTTTTATACAGGATATCCTTCATGAATTTGACGTAGTTCTGCATTGTTCAGGTGCTTCTTCCAATAGAATGTTGATATGAAGTTGCTTGAGTACATTTAGGAACTTCTTAAGCTGGACTTCTTGCTTCTGCTTCTGAAGTCTTTGAGGGTAGGGTGGTGGAGAATTCATTACTGGAACTGGTTGATTTGTCTTCTGTGGAAATTCTACATCTAACGAAGTTATTAGTTTATCAGAATTAACCGATTCGGAAATTACCTTATCGGGATTTGCAGATTATGGTTCTGGTGAAACTAGAATTTCAACACTCGATTGAACTTCCACTGGATCTTGAGCATCAACTGGCTCCTCTTCAACTTCGACGGTGTTGGGTTCTAATGTCTTTCCACTTCTCAATGTCAACACTTTACAATGTTCCTTCTCAGGATTCCTTGGATTCTCTGTATCACTAGGTAAAGAACCTTGTGGACGTTTCTACGTTTAGTGTCAAGTTGACTTACTTGATTCTCCAAATTCCTTAGAGTGTCGTCCTTTTTTTCTATATATGCCTTCAATAGGTTCTTTGAGCTATAGAAAGGTTCAGCTTGAGTTTGTTTCTCAACTTGTTGGGGGAAAAAAGGTGGTTGGGCCGGTCTAGGTTGTCCATAAGGGTTACTTGTTTCAACCCCTTGGTTACTCTAGGAAAAAATCGGGTGGTTTCGCCACGATGGGTTATAGAAATTGGATTGCAATCCTTACTTTCCTTGGTTTTGGTTCTGATTACCCATGTAATACACAAATTCTGGGTTTGATGGAAATTTTTCGAACAAATGCTCTTCCCCACAATAGACACATGTTATATTTTCAAATTGTTTCAGTGGCTAAGCTGCAAAATTATTAAACCCATTAGTGGTAAAACTTTTAAGCATTGAAGAAATCGAAGATACCTAAGATGCGAGTGAAGTGAGAGTCTACTTCATGTATTCCAGCAACTCATCTTCCTAATGCTTCTCGATTGGTTGGCCATTGATAATTGTTCCTAGCAAGCCTCTCGATGATTTCATAAGCCTCATTATAACATTTAGAAAGGAAAACACCATTAGCAGAGGCGTCCACTACCATCTCGTGTAAGCATTGAGACCATTATAAAATGTCTCAATTTGAATGCAATGAGGGATTCTATGATGAGGGCATTTCCATAATAATTCTTTGTACCTTTCCCATGCCTCATACAAGGACTTATCATCCATTTTTTGGAAAGCAGTGATCTTGTTCCTCAACTTAGCATTCTTACTAGGTGGGAAATACTTCATAAGGAACCTTTCTGCTCGAGCTCTGTCCCTTAGCGAATATGGGAACAGCTTTAATCGAAGTGCATCTTCGGGTACTCCGGCTAACTTGAAAGAATCGTTCACCTCCATAAACAATATTAAGTGAAGATGAGGATCTCCGGTAGGCATTCCACTGAATTGGCCCACTGTCTGAAGCATCTAGAACATGACTGGCTTCAGTTTAAATTGTTGTGCCTCGATTTCGAGTCTTCTAATACCCGGATTAAGATCATGAAACACTGGCACGACATAGTGTCTTAAAGCTCTATCCCTATCATTAGCAATAAGGATAGGATTTTGAGCAAGGTTTGCTTCATTTTCTTGATTCGAATTTTTAAAGTTCATCCCCGGTCCTTCTCTGACTTGCTTGTAACACCCCTAACCCGAATCCGTCGCTGAAACAGGGTTACAGAACATTACCGGAGTTTACAAATCCAACAGACAAAAAAGGAAAACATTTCATATCATATAGCATTCATGTCAGAAAACAATCACAATTATACGTATTGCCGCTTATACGAGCCCTCGAGGCCCAAAATGTGCATTAGAAACAAGTCGGGACTAAATCGGATACTCAAGGAATTTTTCGAAAAACATTGAAATTTTTCAAAGCTTTAGGGGTCACACGGCCATGTGGCCAGGACATGGGACTCACATGGTCAGGAGACATGCCCGTGTGCTAGGCCATGTACAGACTGACCTACGCAATTTAAAAGATACAGGGGACACACAGCCGTGTTACTTTGCCGAGTGTCATACACGGCTGAGACACATACCCAAGTGGACGAAAATAGACCATTTTCCAAGCCACATTTCTCACCCAATTTGGTACCAACCCAAACACAACAATTTGCACACCAACAAGCCATGACAAGGCATTCAAAACAAGCCAAAACCAACTCTTAAACATGAAATATCACCACATACAACAAATATGCCCTTAGGAACCTCAAATGACAACTTAAAGACATGTCAACCAAGAATCTCAACTTACCTAAATAAACAAATTCATTTATGCATATTCAAACCACATTTTACTTTCTTTCATTCTACCACATCAATCACACATCAAACATGATAAGGTCACTTAAATACATATGCATCAAAATATACCAAACACAAGTCATATAAGTGGCTAATCTCAACAAAACAATTATTTGCCAACATTGGCAAAATTAACCTATACATGCCATTATAACCGAAATTAATTTACTGAAATTACCAAAAGGACCGATGGATAGTGTGAAATAGCTCCGACCAGCTTCCAACCCTTATAAGCATCTGAATTACTATAAAACATAAAAAATAACACAGAGTAAACATTTAAGCTTAGTAAGTTCGTATAACAGAATTTAACTTACCATATATCCATAAAATAGTTAAGTAAACAAAACATATCTCAAGCAATTTGACCAAAAGCCTAAACACATGATCACCAACATATTAGCCATGAAAATCACATACAAGATCCAACACACATGGTTGAATTCATCAAAGAATCATATTTCATGTATTTTATGTAAATACCAGTAATAGTTCATATCGAACTCATATAATCTCGTAACATAACTGTACTAGTTGAACCATTTAAAATACCATTGGATACACAGGTAGTACACACGAGGTGTACTGAACTGTAATCTATCAATTCATATTCATGTATGCTCATATGAGCTATAAATCAGTATGCTTTCATGAGTTGTGAATCAGGAAGCTCATACGCGATACAAATCAGAAAGCTCATATGAGCTGTAAACTGGAAAGTTCATACAAGCTGTACATTGGGAAGCTCATACGAGCTGGGGTTTGAACACAACACATGCAGGACCTAAACCAAATCAGTAACCCTAATGACATGTCATTCGTATCCTACGAATTTTTAAGGTTCAAACGGGACTCGGTAATCATCAGATATGCGATTGGTATTTATGCATAGCAATAATACAAATCACATACATATGATTAAATTAAAACATATAAATACTCAATTTAATTACATGAACTTACCTCGACAAGTGTATGTAAAGACAGAGGCGACTAATATGATATTTTCTCTTTACCTCGATCTAACTCTGTGCGAGGTCTGACAGGATCTATATGAATAAATTTAACCCATTTCAATATAATTCTCATTCAATTTAATCAAACATGGAATTTTTGCAAAATTATCATTTTGCCATACATTTTTAATTCCTTTGTACTTTAGTCCCTAGGCTCGAAAAATGAAATCCATAAAATTTAATCCTTACTCAAGCCTAGCCGATTTTATACATATTAATAGCAGCCCATATATGTCACAAAATTCACAAATTTTACCATATATTTATCATCTTTTTCAATTTAATCCTTAATTGATAATTTCATCAAAACTCTCTTTACAAAAGTTGTTTATCTAAAAACAATCATTCTTTTTTCTATCATCAAACTTCAAAATTCAAGCATATTCATCAATGGCAAAACCCTAATACTTTTAACAATTTTGCAAATTAATCCCTGAGCTAGCTAGATTAAGCTACTACGATCTCGAAAACATAGAAATCATAAAAAACGGGACAAAAAATACATACCTAATTCATCAAAATAAGCTTGCTTAAATTTCAAGCTTCCATGGCTAGGTTTTCTTATTCTTTTTGGTGGAAGATGATGAGAACGGATGATAATAGTTTACTTTATTAATTTATTATAACTTTAATCACTAATTTCCAAAATTAACCTTAATATTTCATTCAATTTCCAA
>RCOT01014482.1:0-10419 GCA_004027125.1 Gossypium thurberi
CGCAGACAAACGTGGAGCGACACGAGGCAGAGTGGGAAAAGAAAAATCAAGAAGATGAAGGGTGAAAGAAAGAAGAAAATCGGCAGCAATGAAGAGAAAAATGAAAAGAGGGTGGAGGGATTTTGGGGAAAGGGAAAAAAAGAACAGAATATTTGATAACCACCCCAAAATCCCTTATTTCTCTCCATCAATCTTCCCACTAAATCAACTACTCAGATTTTTAGTCCATCTCAAACTCTCCTGGACGCACTAGCAAAAATAATGCCCACGCCAAGATTCAAACACAAGACCTCCTTCACACCAACACTCTACTTATCCACCAGACCAGCAGGCCCATTCTGTTAATTATTTGCCAACTTTTACGTAAAAGCCTACTAACCAAAGATAGGGCTTATTCATAAAATTACTAAAATTTTCCCAAGTCCTGGCTTGCACTTGGGAACTCCCAAATACACCCAGAACACATAACCACTAAAGCAAATAGATATTTTGTGTCACACATTCACAATACCCAAAATTAAAATTTTGGGGCATTACAGTTACGGTACCCATGGTAAAACAAGAGCCATGGATCAAATGTTAGAGAGATTAGAACAAATTCAGAAGGACATGCAAGATCAGTTGCAAGCCCAGCTGCAAGAACAATTAGCTAAGGTACAACAAGACATGAGAGATCAAATACAAGAGTCCCAACGAAACATGATAAGCCAGTTGACCCAATTGTTGGCATGACGAGACTGAAAAAGGAAAAAGTATTGTAAATAACTCTGGGGATGATAATGAAGACCTTATATACCCCCAGGCTTTACCCCAGTAAATGTCCAAGCCCAACCAGATACCTATCCACGAAGGGTACCCATTATCATAAGACCTCAAGAATATCAAGCCGACACTTCATCACCGGTGAATTACCCAACAGGTTTAGGTTCCAACCCCGGGGATAATCTGACGAATCCAGTTGTTCTCGATTTGGATGACATGGCCGAAGTGGATAGAGCAAAGGTAGAACTGCCAAAACAACTAAAAGATCGGTGCAAGTGGTTGGAAGAGAAATTCAGAGCTATGGAAAATGTCGATTACCTTTGCGAGGTTGATGCTAAGGAGTTGAGCCTAGTCCCTGATCTAGTACTCCTACCAAAATTTAAAACTTTAGAATTCAAAAAATATAATGGGACTAGTTGTCCTGAAGTCCATATCATAATATTCTGTTGAAGAATGATGGGATACGTCAATAATGACCAATTGTTAATTCACTTCTTCCAAAATAGTTTAATTGGGTCGACTGCCAAGTGGTAAAACCAGCTGAGACGCACCAAAATCAACTCATGGAAAGACTTGGCATAGGCTTTCATGAAACAATACAGCCATGTGACTGACATGACACCTGATAGAATTACACTACAAAACATGGAGAAAAAGCAAAGTGAAAGCTTTAAGCAGTATGCTCAGAGATGGAGAGAGGTGGCAATGCAAGTCCAACCACCTCTTCTGGAGAAGGAAACGACAATGCTTTTCATAAATACTTTGAAAGCCCCGTTCATTAACCATATGTTGGGAAGTGCTACCAAGAGCTTCTTAGATATAGTAATGTCTAGAGAAATGATTGAAAATACAGTAAGAAGTGGGAAAATAGACGCGGAGGAAAATGCTAAAAGATTAACCCCGAAAAAAAGAAAATGAAGTGAACACCACAAGTGTGTATAATAAGAGCTATTCAAAATCGGTCACTGTGGGCCAACCAAGGACCGTGAAAACTAGCCATCAAGGCCCATCGAGGGAAGAATCTAACTCAAGGCCAAACGCAAAAAAAAAACTCCAATTCACACCCATCTCGATGACTTATAGAGAATTATATCAGAATTTGTTCGATGCACATGTGGTATCCCTATTTTACTTAAAACCCATGCAACCTCTGTTCCCAAAATGGTATGATGCAAATGCACAATGCGAGTACCACACAGGAATAATAGGACACTTAATTGAGAACTGCACTACATTTAAAAAGTTGATTGAAAGGTTCATCAAGATGGGGAACGTAAAGTTCGATGATCCATCGGGACCTAATGTGGTAGGAAATTCATTACCCAGCTTTTCAGATCAAAGGGTAAATGAGATAATTGAAAGTGGAGAAAAGAGGACCAAAAATGTTGTTGTGGAAGTGAGATCCCCACTAAAATGGGTCTGGCAAGAAATGAGAAATGTAGGATTAATCGTTCAAAATTCAGAGGAGATACCTAAAGGGATAAGGAGCTAGTATGAGTTCCACGCTGAAGAAGTTCATGAGATCTAGGAGTGCACTGAATTGAGAGCTTTTGTGCAAAGTTTGATTGATAACAAAGAGTTGGAATTCTTTAAAGATGGCAAAGGCTCGGAAGGAGGAGACATCTACGCCTCAGAGGAAGGATCAACGGAGAAGGTCTACAAGGTCAATCACCCGGTGGTGATTATTTCACGACCAAGAAATAATGAAGGAAGAACACAAGCCGCGCTGAGAGTCATAATTTAAAAAACCATGGCTTTTCCCTATAAGGATAGCAAAAGGGTTCCATGGAATTATGACTACAACGTGATGATCCCAAGAGAGAAGAACTCAGTTGACACTTCAGAAGAGGGCCAGGATATCGATTTCTACACGCGTAGTGGGAGGTGCTATGAACCTGTAAGTGCAAGAATCAAGCCCGTTAAAGGAAGAACCCTGACAATTGAGTACACGAAAGAAAAGACGACTAGGCTTGAATCACCAGTTAACAAGCCAGTAACTGAGAATGAGGCTAAGAAATTCTTGAAATTCTTGAAGCATAGCGAGTATAGTGTTGTAGAACAGCTACATAAACAACCAGATCGTATATTAGTACTAGCCTTGCTTTTGAGCTCAGAGACACATCGTAGCGCGTTGATGAATGTGCTGAATTAAAATTATGTCACTAATGATATCCCTGTGAATAAGCTAGACCACCTGGTTAACAATATAAGTGCCGACAATTTCATCTTTTTAATGATGATGAAATACCTTTAGGGGGCATGGGATCCACGAAGGCCCTACATATCACTACCTGCTTCAGAGGATATACATTGCCAGAGGTGTTAATCGATAATGGATCTACGCTAAATGTCTTACCTCTATCCACACTGAATAGATTGCCAGTGGATAGCCCTCACATGAAGATGTGTCAAAATATAGTGAGAGCATTCGATGGTACAAAAAGAAAGGTGATTGGAAGGATTGAAATACCTCTCTTAATTGGTCTGAACACATATGAGGTAGATTTTTTGTTGATGAATATCAAACTCTCTTATAATTGCTTGTTGGGTAGACCTTGGATTCATTCAGCTGAGGCAATGCCATTATCACTACACTAAAAACTAAAGTTGATAACAGAGGGTCTACTAGTGACGATAAATGCTGAAGAGGACATCATCGCATCCGTAACTAGTGACGCACCATATATAGGAGCGGATGAAGAGGAAATAGAATTTTCCTTTTGATCACTGGAATTTGTTAATACAACTTTCATTGTTGAAGGAAGTAAGATTTCGGTACCCAAAATATCCAAAACTATGAGGATGGGTCTGCAATTGACGGTTGGAAAAGGAGCCTTACCTGGAAAAAGACTCGAAAAATATCTACAAGGGAGAGTCGAGGCACCAATGCTGATGGAAAAATGAGACCACTTTGGTTTAGGATACACGCCAGATGTGAGGCAAAAGAATAGGGAGTTAGAGAAGAAGCAATAAAAGAGAAGAACGCGACTGAGTGGGAAAGAAGTCAAGTGGGAACCAATGACCTTTCCCTATATATCCAAAACGTTCGTGTCAGAAGAAACCATTTATCCTAAATGAAAGATGTCAAGAAAAGAAACTGCAGAAAAGAAATGTTGGAAACCTGAGCATTAATGTCATATTCGAAGAAAAAATTAGGGAAAACCTGTTAAGCATTCGTCCTTACATTTTCAAAAGTGTTCTGAATAATTGGACAGTGGAAGAGATCCCTGTAATTTTTAGAACTAATTCAGCGTAATGTTCAAAACACACTTATTGCTCTAAGCCTAAGAGCAATAAGAATCCTTTTGTAAAAAAGACATATGTCCATTATTTTTATTTCAATAAAATGCATCTTTATGTCTCATTTCGGAAAATATTCTTTTATTCTTTCCATTTCATTCATACTCATACCACACAAATAATTATTCATAGATTCATTTGTTCTTTAGGTATTCCTTCGTTCCTATAACAGGTCTCCAGATATCAATGATACGAGCGACACTGCTACTGACTCAGAATGTCCTTTTGAGTAAGATATGTGTTTAGAGGAACCTCAGGACTTTGAAGTTGATCGAGATTGTAACCTATCTCCTGATTTGTTAAGGATGGTAGAACAAGAGGATAAACAGATTTTACCTCACAAAGAGTCAGTAGAATTTATGAGCCTAGGAGACGAACAAGAGAAGAAAGAGGTGAAGATCAGAGCTTGTATCACCGCAGAGATAAAACGAGACCTCATTGAGTTACTCCAAGGATTCAAAGATGTCTTCACATGGTCATATCAAGACATGTCTAGTCTAAGTACTGATATCGTGGTACACTTGGTCCCCATAAAGGAAGAATGCAAGCTAGTTCAGCAGAAACTCCGAAGGATGAGGCCCGATGTCCTGTTAAAAATAAAAGAACAGGTCAAAAAGTAATTTGACACTGGTTTCCTACAAGTGGTTAAATACTCAGAGTGGGTAGCTAATGTAGTCTCCGTCCCTAAAAAAGATTGAAAAGTATGAATGTGTATAGGCTATAGGGATTTAAACAAAGCCAGCCCCAAGGACAATTTCCCATTGCCTCACATCGACACCTTAGTGGACAACACTACAGGTTACTCACTGTTCTCCTTCATGGATGGCTTATCCAGATACAACCAGATTAAGATGCATCCTAAAGATATGGGAAATACCATATTCATAACCATGTGGGGAACATTTTACTATAAAGTAATGCGATTTGGACTAAAAAATGCGGGAGCAAAGTGTCAAAGAGCCATGGTAACTTTTTTTCATGATATGATGCACAAAGAAATCGAGGTTTATGTTGACGATATGATTGCAAAATCCCAAACAAAAAAGGAGCATATACGAGTCTTGAGGAGATTGTTCTTGAGGTTGAGAAAATTTCAGCTAAAACTTAATCCAGTAAAATGTGCCTTCAGGGCTAGGTCGAAAAAATTGCTAGGATTCATAGTCAGTGAAAAGGGGATCGAAATTGACCTAGACAAAGTCAAGGCTATATAGGAGTTGCCTCCGTCGTGCACTCAAAAGGAGGTCTGGGGTTTCTTAGGAAATTTAAATTACATCGCCCGATTCATTTCACAACTAGTTGAGAAATGTGACCCCATATTTTTTCTCCTTAAGAAACACAATCCAGGTGCATGGGATGAAGAATGCCAGAAGACTTTCGACAAGGTCAAACATTACTTGTCCAATGCCCAAGTACTGATTCCACCTAGTCCAGATAAGCCACTGATACTGTGCTTGGTAGTATTTGAGAATTCTATGGGATGTGTGCTTGGCCAACACGATGAGTCAGGAAGGAAAGAAAGAACAATATACTACATCAGTAAGAAATTCACTGAATGTGAGACAAGATATTCGCCAATTGAGAAGTTTTGTTGTGCCTTGATCTAGACAACTCGAAGACTAGGACAGTACATGTTGTACCATACAACTTGGCTCATCTAAAAAATGGACCCTCTAAAGTACATGATGGAGGTGACTGCTCTAAATGGAAGGATGACCCGATGGCAAATTCTACTTTTTGAGTTTGATATAGTCTACGTAAACCAGAAGGAAGTAAAAGGGAGTACAATAGCAAAGGTTTTTAGCTAGTAGAGCTCTAGAATATTACGAGCCTTTGAACTTTGATTTCCCGAATGAAGATCTAATTTATGTTGCAACCATTGAATAAGATGCTCAGGAAAGACATCATTGAAAACTAAATTTTGACGGAGTGTCAAACGCTATGGGTAACGGAATTGGGGCAGTTCTAGTATCCCCAAATGAAGATTATTATCCCTTTACTAGTAAATTAGATTTTAATTGTACAAAAAATATGGCGCAATACGAAGCATGCATCATGGGTATCCATGCAGCCATAGAATGTAAGATCAAAATACTAGAGGTATATGGGGATTCTGCATTAGTGATCTATCAACTCAAAGGTGAATGAGAGATAAGAGATCCCGAGTTGGTCGAGTATAGAAGGCTAGTCCTGGAGTTTATTAAAGAGTTTAATGAAATCACCTTCTGCTACCTTCCGCGAGATGAAAATTAGATGGCTGATGCCCTAACTACCTTAGCTTCCATGGTCAAAATGAACAAACAAGAGGATGTAAAACCTATCTAGATGAGTATTTATGAGGCTCGGGCTCATTGTTACAACATCGAGGAAGAGGAAAAAGATGATCACCCTTGGTACCATGATATACTACGATACGTTAAGAATCGCGAATACCCTAATTAGGCAAATGAGAATGATAAAAGGACGTTGAGGAGACTGGCCAATGACTATGTCTTAGATAGGGAGATCCTGTATAAAAGAAGAAAAGATCAGGTGTTACTAAGATGTGTAGACGCCGTTGAGGCCAATAAGATTTTGGAAGAAGTCCACGAGGGCATTTGTAGAACACATGCTAATGGTTTTACAATGGCCAGGTAAATCATGAGACTCGTGTATTATTGGTCTACCATGGAAAGGGATTGTGTCAGTTATGCCAAGAGATGTTATAAGTGCGAAATTTATGGTGACAAAATTCATGTGCCTCCTTCACCTCTTTATGGTATGACTTCTCCATGACCTTTCTCTATGTGGGGTATGGATATCATTGGGCTGATCTCGCTAAAAGCATCCAATAGGCATCGATTCATCTTCGTAGTCATAGATTACTTTACTAAGTGGGTAGAGGCCACTTCTTACGCCAATGTCAAGAAGTCGACAGTCAGCAAATTCTTGAAGAAATAGATCATATGTCAGTATGGGATGCCAGAAAGGATTATATCTGACAATGCATTAAATTTGAATAATAGCACGATAGCAGAGGTTTGTAGTCAATTCAAGATCAAACACCACAACTCGTCACCATATTGCTCAAAAATGAATGGTGCAGTGGAGGTAGCCAATAAGAACATTAAGAAGGTCATGGGGAAAATGACTGAGACTTATAAAGATTGGCATGAGAAGTTACCATTTGTCGTCTATGCTTATCAAACGTTTGTTAGGACCTCCACCTAGGCAATGCCTTTTTCCTTGGTCTATGGAATGGAGGCGGCTTTCCCAATTGAAGCCGGGATTTCTTCTCTCTGAGTTTTGTCAAAGTTGAAGTTACACGAAGTAGAATGGATCCAATCTCGATATGATCAATTGAACATGATTGAAGAGAAGAGGTGAAAAGCCATCTGGCATGGTTAGATGTACCAAAAACGAATTATGCGAGCTTATAACAAAAAGGTTCGTCCCAATGAATTCCGTGAGGGAGACCTAGTATTGAAAAAGATCTTACCTAATCTAGTGCAGTCAAATTCAGTCAAGAAATACTTCACCTAAAAAATAAAGGAGAGGCTAAAGCGAAAACTCGCAAAGGGCGCCTTGAGACCAAAAAAGGCTTTGAGTTGAAAACCCAGGAAAGGGTAATTCAAATTTTGATCGAAGATGGGGCATGTGGTAGTCTGGTACTCTCAGAATTAACAAGGAAGTGGAACGTTACATCTTGGGGCATCAACAAAGTACTCTAGATCTCCTAAATACATATCAGGCTCAAAATGGTCCTCAAGAAGTTTGTCTAGAAAAGTTCATGCTGCGATATTTGGGGCACCTATTTTCATCTTACTCATTTTTTTATTTTAACAATGTTTGCAATATTTGATTAATCTATTTATTTCGAGCTCTGCTCCCAATAAATTTCAATCTTGTCCATTGTTACGATCTTTTTTCAAGCATTTTTCATTGAAATAACGATTAATGGACAAATAATATTCAAGTAAAAGGATTTCTGCATATTGCTCTGAAAGGTTTTCTAAATAGTACAAGGACTTGAAAGAGAACCACTGGTCAAGACTTGAACGAATAGTTTAAATTGTGATTATTTCTTCGAGTTTTCTATCAAAAATGACAGCTGAACAAGAAGGCAGGGTACTACCTCAGTAATAGAACCTTGATGAACAATGAGCAATGACAACCTAAGCATTGAAAATGGATCATTCTTGACAAATGACATTCTGCATTCATGCAAATATCATTCATACACATCTAGTTAGGAGCATTTGATTCATTCTGATCATAACATCCTAATCGCTTGGCATAAATATAGACCAATGAAATAGATTCTACAGGCCATGTTCCCTAGAGAACGGTGTAACAGATCATTGAAACCACAAATCCTATACCCCTAAAATTACAGTGGGACGGATTGAAGTCACCATGACGAATCTTATCTCCCTGAATTTGCAGTGGAGCAGATTAAAGCCACAAATCTTATCTCCCTGAATTCGCAGTGGAGCAGATTGAGGCTACAAATCTTATTTCCCTGAAGTTGCAGTGGAACAAATTGAAACAAAAAATCTTATCTCCTTGAAGTTACAGTGGAGTAGATTGAAGTTACAAATCTTATCTCCCTGAAGTTACAGTAGAGTGGATTGAAGATACGAGTCTCATCTCTCTGAAGTTGTAGTGGAGCAGATTAAAGTTACAAATCTTATCTCCTTGAAATTGTAGTGGAGCAGATTGAAGTTACAAATCTCATCTCCTTGTAGTTGCAATGAAGTAGATTGAAGATACGAGTCTCATCTCCCTGAAGTTGCAGTGGAGCAGATTAAAGCTACCAGTCTAGTCTTCCTAAAGTTGCAGTGGAGTAGATTGAAGCAACAAATCCTATACCTCTGAAGTTGCAGTGGGTTAGAATGAAATTACTTGAAAAAAATGAGCACCAAAAAGGTTGAGATTCGGCGAGACCAGACAAAATTGGTCCTTCTTAAAAGTTTTTGCTCCATTCTCGTTACACGACAACGAGCAAAGAGGGGCAGCTGTAGAAGCCCAATTTTGCCCGGGCCCAAACAAAACAAATAAACAAACCAAAAAATAAATTAAATTAAATAAAATATTAAAGTCTAATAAATAATAACAGTCCATTTACAATATGGCCCAATATGGCCCAAATCAAAAAAATCCTAACCCAAAGTTACAAGCCCAATAGCCTAAACATCTTTTCAGAAACCTAAGCCTAGCCTACGCTGTCGCCGCACCCTAGCCTACCCCGTCACCATCATCGCCAACCACCACCTGCAAAAAGAGAAGAAAGGACAGAAACCAAACACGAAGAAACACCACGCAAGAAACAGTAGCCAAGCAAAGATAAAAAGAAAAGAAAAAAGAAAAAGATTGTAATATGAAAAATGACTATAAAAGCCGAATCTTCGTACGGTTTTCGGGGACTTTTTAGCGAATACGAAAAAGAAGAAAAATACAAAAAAAAAAAAACAAAATTTCTAAAAGACAAAGGTAGTTTATTTTATTTCAGTTATTATTTATTTTCGAAAAAGCAAAATAAAGAAAGGGCTCGATTTTTTTACCTGCGATGGGGGGAAACCTTTCAACGGATCGAAGATGTTAGAGCCTTTCCTCTGCTTTTCTTTAAAAAAAAAAGAAACCGAAAGGTTTCATCATTTTTTTACTTTGGGGCTCTTTTTCGGGGATTTTGTCCCTAGATCTATGTTATACGAAAAAAGGGGGCAAAAAGGGTTTTTAGGTTTTTCAGCCGCTGGGAGTGGCGGAGCCGTCGCCGTTGACCAGTGGTCGTCGCGACGAAAGCTCGCCGACGCCAAGGCTGGAGTGGGGGAGGGCAGAGGAAAAAAAAGGCGGGACTGGAGTTTTTGTTTTGAAATGGATAAAATTAATTTTTTTTTCTTAACTTTTTGACTTATATATCCCTTCAAAACGACGACATTTTGGGCTTAAGTCGCAGACGCCAAAATGGTGTCATTTTGAAGACCGACCCGAAAACTGAGCCGCCTGCCTCAAGATTAGCCTTTTTTTTAAATTGGTCTATTTGCGCCTTTGGTCCTTTCGCTTTTTAATTGTTTTTCAATCCAGTCCTATTTTGTTTTTCTTCTTTTTTTAATTTTACCATTTAATTTTGGTTTTGTTTCATTTTAGTCCCTCATGGAACGGTGCATTCGAGGGTCTGGGGATAATTTCCCAGTTGGTCCCTCCTCTTTTCGTCGTGTTACAATTTAGTCCGTTATTTTTATTTTATCCTGATTTGGCCCCAAAATTCCACTTAAGTTTCTAGTTAGTCCTTCTTATATTTCTGTATTTATTTTATTATAATTTAGGCTCTTAATTTCATTTCAATTTCGATTGTAATCCTTATTTATTTAATTTCAACCC
>RCOT01014487.1:0-16273 GCA_004027125.1 Gossypium thurberi
GTTGGAGTGATTTTAGGAGGAAAGTATGGGATGTGGGAAGTTATCTTGATTTGGGGAGAAAAGTAAGGTAATTGAGGAGTATGCAGATGTGTGGCCAATTTTTAGAAAGCTAGTAAGGGGGGATTATGGTTGTTAACGGGGTTTGGATAGCGGGTGATTGGAGAATTTGTAGGAGAGGATTAAGGGATGCGGTGAGAGGTATGCTGAATGAGGTTTCTTTTTTCAAAATTTTGGCACCCTCTCCCCAAAATCTTCCCATGTTGTTGACGGCAATCTTTTCCCCTCTTGACCGAATTTCTCCTTTGTGCTTTCTCTTTTTTTGCTTTTTGCAAAATCAGTTTTCATTTTGTTTTCTCTCAACTCCCTATCGGTCACTCTGAGTTCTTTGAACCGATTTCTGTAGTTGTTCTTCCTCTCTTTTCTATACTGATTGTGCATCCTCTTATCTTCTCCTTTGTTGTTGTCGGGATTCCTTTGATTATTGCTGATTGTGTTCCTACATTTGCTCTCTGGTGAGCATCTTTTATTTTCAGTTATGTTCTTATTTTTTGTAGTTGGCCATTATCGCGATTGTTGGTAAGAGTAAATAGTATGAAGTTAGTTTTTCTGTGCTTGTTGGTTAAATTCTGACCTATTTATGGTTGGTGCTTAGGAACTGACCCGAGGCGTGAAGATCATTAGTATGTGTTAAGTGGGCAAAACCTCCCTCTTTACTCTCTTGAAGGTAACGTGGTTTCTAATTATCGCACGGTCAACCCGTGTATTTTTTTTGATTGAGCGGGTGTGCAAATGATTAACTGATGGTTGTATGGCCAATTGTAGGACACAAAGGCTCGGGATTTTTCCTTCTCAGCCAATAGAAACAAGGTGTGTAAACACTGCCCAAATCGTAAACCGACAAAAACTGAAAAATATGACAATTGACGCTACACGAACATGTGCTTGCTCGTGTGGTAATCTGAACTCATAAAATGTGGGTGTTAGACTGTTGAGGCCACCATGAGCGAATCGTGGTCTTTGGCCGTTTTGAGCCATGTTGGGCCAAAACATGCCATGTGGGCCCAATGGGCTTGTGGGCCCTACATGGTTAAACCATACGAATGTGAGGAGATTATTAGGCCAAACTGTGTGATTTTCATGACCGAGACCGATTCTGGGCTATATGGGCCACACGAGTGTGTGGGCCCACATGGGCTCGCATTATGGGCCTTAGGCCCAATTTCACTATTTGACTGTTAAGGTTGCACAAGTCACCCGAGATGATTGTGGACCTACTGATGGGTCGGTTGGTAGACCTAGACCCCCAAACTAAAATGAAATGACTGTTATGCCCCTACGTGGTAAAATGACTGTTATTCCCCTATGTTATAAAATGACTATATGCTCTATGTTATGTATGATTGTATATAAACATATCACGATATATATATATTGCATACATGTATGATATGTTGCATGGGAATGGGATTATTATTGGAGGAAGTGTATTGTACTGGCAGCTCTGCTGCAGGTACTGTTTAGTGCCGCAACCGGTGCTAATTTTGGGGTGTAGAGATAGGTCGGTGATATTATCACCACATAGAGTGTTGGGCTGGATGGTGTGGAGTGTAGAGGTTGGTTGGGTAGGATTTCTAATTGCATGTCTGAACTGTTACTGATACTGTAATGGGCTATTGGCCCAACTGAACTAAATTGTTATTAAATTGATCTTAGGCCCAGACTATACTTGCCTAGGGCCTGTTTGGCCATTTTGCTTATATGGGGTTACACATTGAGTTTTCGTAAACTCACCCCTCTTTTTATTTTACATGAAATCCCCAGTCTTAAGGACCGTTGCTGCGAGAGAGTTGGAGGTGGCCACATAATCGCACCTGCTTCTAAATTGGATTTTCACTTATAATAATTTAAATTGGGTATTTGTTGTAACAAGGCCTCTTTAAATTATTAAATTTTAATTTGGGATTTTAACTATTTAAAATCTTACTGATAGTAGTAGGACACAGATTTTCAAAAGATGTATGTTTTTCAAGACACCACGTTTTCGTAAAAAACTGTAAAAGCTTCCGCATCAAGAAATGTTTTAAATATAGTAATAACTAATATGATCAACAAACTGGTAAAGACAACTTGAGTTTTCAATAGACGAGAATTAATATAAAACGGGATTTTTTTCAGGAAAACTATGTTTTTGAAAAGCACTTCAATGTGATGCCGCCAGATTCGGCCATAACGTCTAGGCCAGGTTTGCGGTGTTACAAGCTAGTTTCTGTCGTCCTCTTTTCGTGTTTAAGGTCTTTTGTTACGTCACTTTCATCTTTAGTTTCCCATTCCCTTTCCACTATGTTCTCGTTTCCACCTTGACACTATAAGGTTTTGCATTGCAAGGCTTGCATGTCATTACTTCCTTCTTTGTCCCTCCAAAATAATGTTTTACTTTCTGCCCATTTACAAGAAAAAATTCTCCTCCCTTTCTAATGAGTTCTATCGCCCCATAAGACGTGGCCTAGTTTATGATGTATGGGCCTGTCCATCTTGATTTTAGCTTGCTAGGGAATAATTTTAATCTCAATTTAAATAACATAGCTTTTTGTCTAGGGAAAAATTCTCGTTTCTAAATATTTGCATCATCCTAGAGTATACTCTTTTCCTTGTACAACTTAGTATTTTCATAAGCCATGAGCCAAAATTCCTCCAATTCTTGTAATTGAAATAGTATTTCCTTCTTGGCTAACTCTGGATCTAAGTTTAATTCATTAGTTTCCCAATATGCTTTCTTTTCTAACTCAACCAATAGATGGCAATTTTTCCCGTAAACTAATTTGTAAGGAGACATGATTAATGGAGTCTTGTATATTGTTCTGTAAGCCCATAATGCATCGTCTAATCTTGCTGCCCAATCTTTACTACTTGGATTTACCATTTTTTCTAGAATTTGTTTAATATCTCAATTGGACACCTTTGCTTGGCCATTAGCTAGTGGGAGGTATGTTGTTGTCATCCAATGTTTCACACTGTACTTGGCTAAAGCGGCTTCAAACTATTTACTATAAAAATGGGATCCTTCATCACTTACCAACGTATGAGGTGTCCCAAATCTGGAAATGATGTTCTTCCTTAAGAATCTAACTACTGCTTTTGTATCATTGGTTGGTAATGCCACTGTTTCAGCCCACTCGGAGACATAATCAATAGCTAATAGGATGTATTGGTTCTCAAAAGAACTTGGGAAGGGTCTCATGAAATCAATTCCCCAAACATCAAATACCTCTACTTCAAGTATCCTTATTTGTGGCATTTCATCCCTTTTCGATATACTCTTAGATCTTTGGCATTTATCGCATCTGTGTACGATTTCATAAGCATTTCTATTCATAGTCGAAAAATAAAATCCTACTTGCAATACCTTCTGTGCTGTTCTTTTTCAGCCAAAATGTCCCCCACATGAAGATGTATGACACCCTTGTAAAATATTGTTTACTTCTTCTCCAACACATCTTCGTACTAATTGATCTGTGCATTTTCGCAATACATACGGTCCTTTCCAAGTATAATTTTTTTGATTCGTGCATGATCCTTTTCTTTTTTTTCCATGATCCTTTTAGTCGAAAAATGCCTTTAGCAATATAGTTCACATAATCTACATACCATGGTATGCTACTGTTTTTGGAACTTGTTTGACGAATATCTACCATAAATAGTTGCTCATCTATGAATGTCTCCTTGATTTCTTCAGTAATCTGCTACTCTAGATCATTTTCTATTCTGGATAAATGGTCTACAATTTGATTTTTGTTCCCTTTTTGTCCATTATTCGTAGGTCGAATTCTTGGAATAACAATGCCCATCTCATTAATCTAGCTTTTGTTTCTTTTTTCTTCATGATATATTTTGGTTAGTGTAAACATCAACTCTATTGGGCATCAAATACGGGCGGAATTTTTCACAAGCAAACACGATAGCGAGCATCTCATTTTTGGTAGTAGTGTAGTTGCATTGCACTAAATTGAGTGCCCTACTTGCATAATGAATAGCTCCAAATATGTTGTTTCTCTTTTGTCCTAACACTGCCCCTACAGCATAATCACTAGCACTACACATAATAATAAAAGGTTCTAACCAGTTAGGAGTATTAATTATAGGTGCAGAGATAAGTTTTTCTTTTATTACCTCAAAAGCCTTGATGCAGTCCTGATCGAATATAAAAGCTGTCTCTTTACGAAGGAGTTGATTAAGTGATTTAAAGATATGAGCACCAACCCTTCTTTTACCATGAAATGACATTTTTCTCAGTTGAGTACTAGGTTGGTTTATTCGCATCTCTGTAGATCTTTTTCAAGGTTTTCTAAGCATTCTATTAAGAAATCTACATATACTGAGAAATCATCCATAAACACGTCCAGGTCTTCTTCCAACATATAAGAAAAAATAGCATTCATACACCTCATAAAGGTTGTTGGGGCATTGCATAATCCGATTGGCATTCGTCTAAAAGCATATGTTCCAAAGGGACATGTAAAAGTGTTTTTTTCTTGATCATTTAGATCTATTGGAATTTGATGATATCCCAAATACCCATGAAGGAAACAGTAATAATCTTTCCCAGCCAATCTATCAAGCATTTGATCAATAAAAGGAAGCGAGGAATGATCTTTTTTTGTTGCATCGTTTAGTTTTTGATAGTTTATACATACCCTCCAACTAAAGACTAACCATGTTAGAATTAACTCACTCTTATCGTTCTCAACTGCCGTTAATCCTCTTTTCTTCGGGACGCAATGTGCAGGATTCACCCATTCACTGTTAAAGATTGCATAGACAATACTTGCATCCAGCATTTAAGCAATTCTTTCTTCACCACCTCTTTCATTGCCGGATTAAGCCGACGCTGAGCATCGACCATAGGTTTTTTTCCTTTGTCTAATTTGATCTTGTATTGACACAAGGTAAGATTAACTCCCACAATGTCAGCGATCATCCATCCCATGGATTTTTTATGTGTTTTTAAAACACTTAACAAGGCCTCTTCCTGTTCTGAACTTATCCCGATAGCTATAACCACAAGGAACGTATTATGTTCCCCTAAATATTCGTACTATAAATGTTTTGGAAATGGCCTTAACTCTAACTCAGTAGGATTGATAATGGAGGGTACCAATTTTTATGCATTCAGGACAATTTGCTTCGATTGTCCCTTACTCTGATGCCACCAATCAAGTTGAAGAGCCATCTGATCATTTTCCTGTTTAGTATCATCCCATTTCTCTTCTTCTAATTCATATTCATGTTCAGCCAAATTTGCTGTAATCGAGTCCAATTTATTACACTTTTGCTCTCCTGGCTTAACTTTTCCAGTTCCCCAACTTCTAACTCTCGATGTATCCCCCAAGTAAATTAATTTTCACTGAATTTTTCCAGTATTCCCATGACTTCCTTTCCTGTTTTCTTCCAAATACTTCCCTCAGTCATGATATCAAACATCCACCTGTTCTAACTATCCAATCTGTCATAAAAATGTTGGATTTAAATCGCAAAAAGTATGCCTCCACCCAATACTAACTTGAGAAGTGTTTTAAATCTCTCACACACTTGCCCTAATGTTTTAGTAATATACTATTTGAATTGAAATAATTATATATAAATGCTAAGTACCTGAGTCATAGGAAAGACCCGACGAAGGGATAACTGCACAAATTTAGTCCGTGTAGTAATAGTATCAGGTGAGAGTGCATCTAACCAAGCTTTCTCTTTCCCTTCCAATGTAAAAGGGATTAATAATAATTTGATAGTGTCTGACAAAATCCAACATAAGCGACAGTGCTACATATATATTCAAATTATTGTAGGAAGGCTATAGGGTTCTCTGTATTATGATCATTAAATCTGACAATACTAGAAATCCACGTTAGTAAGGAAGGATTTAACTCAAAATACAAATTATGAATAATGGGACGAGTGGTACTAGATCACAACCAGTCCGTATCAAAAAATGTTCCTAATGCTTGCATTATGCTACCTATGGTTACTTATCAACAGGAAAATGTTGTTCCCTTGTAAGTTGTGTTTCGTACTTGAAATTTAAAATTTGTATCTATAATGTATCAATTTCCTAATTATTCTATTACAATGCAAAAATTAAAATTAATTTAGTGATATTGCCTCCCCGACAACGGCGCCAATAACTTAACCACTTCCGGACATGCCAATGTCCAGAGTAAAAATCATGCACAAAATATGTTAAAAATGCGGTATCTGCAAGTCTACGGGTCAGGTTGTAATATAGTTACAACGGAGTAGGTGAGTACTCCGAGGATCGTATCCAAAAGAGGTGAGTACTAAATTAATCGTAACCTAAGCACAAATAGAACTAATTAGTACTTTAACTAAATTATATTACGACTAAACATAAAAATAGAATTTTTAACAACTAAAGAAATAAAATAATGTAAATAGAAAAACTTGTAAAAATTTGCTATGGAAACTTAGTCAGATCTAAGCATGGGTGATTAACTCGCTTTGGTAATCCTAATTAACTATATCTTCGAGTTCCTTGTTCAATCAACTAGTTGATACCCTAGTAGGATCTTCTAATCTTCCACCAAAATAACGAGTTGACAAGAACAACTTATCTCTCGACCTCACAGTCCAGACAGGTTTAGGGCTAAGGTGTTCACGGATAGGCCATACCAATTTTGAGTTAATTCTCAATTGAATGACTTCCTAAGGTCGTAAAGTCTAGGGTTTATGTTCTTTCTCTCCCAAACAATTGATCCGTTAAGAGAACCCTACAATATAGTTAATTAATCACACCTCCACTCGTTAATCCCCCATAAAAGGATTATTTCCTCATATATCTCACAAACATGATAAACTTGATATACAAAATAGACATGAATAACGAATCAAGAGAATAAGGTTTAGGGAAGCCTGAATTGTATTAAAGATAATGTCGAATCCACACAAAGTTTGATTGAGTTCCTAAGGCCTAAGAAAAGAGAAAACGAAAGACTAAAAATATGAAGAAAATTATACCATATCAAAAAATATCCATAATATGTGTTAAATGAGTCTATTTATAGAATTAGATTGGTCACCATCCTTAACCCTAGGTTAGTTGTTGTTCTCATGCTTAATGTTTGATTGTGCAGACCAAAACACCCCTGGCTGGTAATTATTTCTCATACAGAGTCAAATTCACGACACACCAGGTCCTGTGTAGTGACACCAAGGCAGTATGTTCATCTTCAGGGTATCTTTAGGGGTGTGTCGCGACACTAAAGGCAGTCTTGAAATTCTTCTATTTTATTCCCTATGTTGCGACATCCAACTCTTCGTGTTGCAATACAACGACAAGTATTGAGTTAGCACATCTCCTAATGGTCTTCTGCACACTCACAAAGCATATTAGCTCACTCTTAGGCCTCATTCAGCCCCTAAGGTCGATAAAAGACTCAAATTACACAATTTATTGAATTTAAATAAAGTAATGAAAACTTAACTAAAACCTAACTAAGGTGCTTGTATTCAAGCTCCTAAAATGTGAAAACTAGTTTAATCTACTACACTGAATTACGGCAGATCAGGTATTCCAATGAGGTATCCCACACAGAGTTCATTTATAGCTCGTAAGTTCTCTGACATTTCATGGAAACAATGTTGGACGAGCTCGTACCCTATTCAAGAAAATAAAAAGTATATCCATGAATGTAAACATTGTATATATTAAAAAATGATATAAGAAATAGTGGCAACTGCATACCGATGTTAACAACTTGTTGCCACTCAACGTTAGAATGATATCGACCCATGTGGTTAGACTCTCTATGTCATATACAATACCTATGGGGTGTACGATCTCAGAGGCTTCCATGTCGTTCAATTGCGACCTATATTTCGTGTCCCCTATTGAAAATGATGCATATATCGAGTTGCGACACAACATGTCTTCTCAAGTTTGTTAAGAAGAAATCTCAATCATTAACGGATTCTCCTTTTGTTATTGCAAAAGCTATTGGTTGGACTTTTCAATTACCATCTTGTGCAACAGCCAACAACAATCGATGCTCATATCTCTCGTACATGAATGTGCTATCAATTTGTATTAATGGCTTACAATACTGAAATATTGCGATGCATTGCTTAAATGTCCAAAAAAATAAAACAAATATAAAAACTATTTTCCCTTGGACCAAATGATAGTGAAAATAAGCAAGCTCCATTTGCAGATCAGTTACGGAACCTGGAACATATCGATTCAATACCTGACACTATTGTTACAAATTAGTATATGATTTATCTCACCTGTTGTACATCTTTTCCATAGCCTTCTATTTTGAAACCATGCCTTGTAATATGACACGGTGTAGTCATACTGACTACGGATATTGGCAATCAAAACCAGCATAGGAATCCTAGGACTCGCTTTCACCACAGGTAATATAATGCAAGATATCATGTTAGAATCTAGTTTAGGATGATCTTGTGTCATACCTACAATAACACGAGTATTTGAAAATAAGTAACACAATGTCAAAAATCATGTCAGAATCCAATCTCGGATGATCATGTGATGTACCTATGATAACACAAGTATATGGAGCGTTATATTTTTTAATTCTCTAGATGATACATCTAAAATATATAGGTTTTTCAAGCACCTTTTTACTTATAATCTATGCAAATTTCGAGTATATGGATAGCTAATTGAGTCATTTTAGTTTATATTTAGACATTAAGCATAATTTTAGTAAAATGAGTAATTTTATGAAATTTAGTAAGAATTTTGCATAATTTTACTATTTTATGCTACATGTTAATTTTTACTCAATTTGCTGCAATTAGACCATTGAATTAACTAATGTGCGAGTCAATAAAAACACACATGCATGTGAGCTAAAATCCACCTCATTTGGACGACTAGATGATGAATTGGGATTAGAAATATTGCTTTGGTCCAGCTTGAAGATGCTTGTTAAAGATAATTAAATTGATTCTTAATTGGGTTACCAAAATCGTCCACAAGGGGAAGAGAAGCCCAAATTCGACAAGTCACCAAGAGCAACCCAAATTAGCTTCAGATTAATTGAATTGGAAGCCCTTACATTTTTTAAAAAATCACAAATCAGCCCTCAAATTAAAGTTTGATTGCCATCCAACCCATGAATGAATCAAGGGAGAATCGATCACCAAATCAAGTAACCAATAACCTCCCATCCCATATTTCATGGTTGGCCAAGCAAGGGAGCAAACCAATGGATCTCCATGCTATTTTTAGCAAACACCCAAGCCATCCCTTTACTACAAATACCTCCCATCATTTCTCATTCCATTCATCTCACACATCCCCCAACTCTGATTTTTCCCTCATCTTTCTTTCCTCTCTTCCATGTATAAGCCCTCAATTTCCCCACTTCCCTTTAGCTAGCATTTCCCTTAAGAAAAACTCTCTTGGTCGACCACTTTGAGGAGCAGTTTGCGAAAGAGCAATCACAAGAATTGGAGGAAGCCACCATGATCGATCTTTGGAGAATCGCCGAAATCATCAAGAGTTTTTTCTTCTTTATTCTTTATTTTTGTTCATATTTATTCAATATGTTTGCAAATTTCTTAATTGTTTTTCCATTAATTATAATGACTTAATTTTTTTTTAGCTGGAATGATTGCAATAATTTGATAAATTCCATTTGATTCACATTTTTTATGTTATGTGCCTCAATCGTTCATGCTTCCAATTAAAATAATTTATTTATTTCATGCATTAATCATGTTTATATGCATTACAATTAGTTGATCAATCCTAACCAGATGGCAATTAATGGACATAATAATTGGAAGGTGCATGCTTAATTTAGATCATGATCTAATTAAATTAAAGGTTCGTAACAACTCGGGAGACCTCTATTACCTTGCATAACTTTAGGTTTGTGTGATTAAATTATTTTAAACCTGATCCGTCCCTGTTACTTCACATAAATTCTAATGAATCCTTAGTGAAAGATAGACATAGAAATATACATGTTTTCTACGTATAAGATTTCAAAAGAACTTATATTAGATTCCAAGTTAATGAATGCTCGAATTGCCATGGAATTTTTTCCAGAACATTGTTAAACATGATGAGAATGAATTGAGTCAAGTGTTGTAATTATTCTAGCTTATTCATGTTATTGTTGTTAAACCTGTGAATTTGCTGCTAAACCATCACCTTGCATTCCACTTCATCTTATTTTCATTTAGGATTAATTTACATTTAGTTAATTAATTTAATTTAACATCTATCACTCAAAAATATTATGTTTATTTACCAACTTATGAATAGTAATTTTACAAATATCAATTTAAATACAGTCTTTGTGCAGACGATAACTCTTTTTACTTACTTATTACTTGATAACGATTGTGTACACTTGCACATTCCATTACGCACCCCCAGAACCCCATCTTCTTTCTCAAAAATGCCATGATATACCATGAACATATGTTGTCACGTATTGCTCACTTGACCTCAAACTTTTCTGATTGAGATTTTGTAACATGAAAGTTGACCTCATGCTTTATGTTGTACAGCTTCACTGCAGCAACAAAATCATCTTTCGAGGAAAACTCCATCCCAACTTGCAAATCGTTGACATTTAATGAAGAACTTGCATGCCTCAGTCTTCTGTGAGGAAGTTCAAGAAATTCTAACCCACCTTTAGCATAGAGGTTGACATTATACGTGTGGAGCAGAGGTACATATGGCGTGAAATCTAAATGGGTTCCTCCAATATCGTCCGGACCTTCACCATTAGAACCACTCTCTTCTAGTTCAAACAAAAATGCAATTTTAGAACCATCTGACCCAGACTCCCGAATTGGATCATTACCAGTTTCAGATCCCTCTTCATTCTTAGCTCCCACTTCATTCTCAACTCCCTCTTTGTTTTCAACTCCCAATTCGTTATCAACCCCAGTTGCATGTCCAGTTTTGGATGTCCCTACCTTTAAACAAAAATAACTTGTGGATTGCCCACTGGTGTAACTTGATAGCATACATATATAAGTGTTTCGGCGTAAAACATCGGCACTTGGAAGTTGAAATCAAAAGCACTCATAAAATTTCGTGTCAGGGTGTCAAAGTTTGGGTTACCGACAAACCCCGACTACTGGATAGACTATGTGCCAAAGTTGAAATCAAGGGCTAAAATCGATGAATGCCTTCCCACTGATGATTTCAGGATTTCATGATAGGAGTTCTGTAACAATGTTGTGAACCCACCGCACAACCATATGGTTGAAATTTCTGCTTCTTATTCCATTTCGGTACTAATTGGAACTATTTTTGAACTCGGACCATCTTCATCTACGTCAACAAAGTGGGTATATAACTCTAGTATAGTTGATCCACTAGAGCAATGCGAATCAAGCATTGCCTAAACCTTCATGTCACCTCTGAGCTGAAATATATCATATCTAATGGGGTTCAGTGATGCTAGATATCTACATTTCAAGCTCAAAGTTCTTCTCTAGCTTGAACTCGCCACTTTCCTCCTAATTCTTGACCGAAAATCATGCAATTTTATGCTCCGATTGAATGCAAATTTTGTAGATTGAGTTGATGCAAAAACGACCCCAATTTTGGTATCACAAATTTGGTCGTCGTAATAAATAATGACTCTAACTCGTCTACTCATCCTCAACCAAATAACATGTTTCACATGTTTAAAACGAAAACATTTTGTAGAAAAAAGTGTACGAATTATCCAAAAATAATAACAACAAAAGTTACTTGAACTGATTTAGTTTGTTGGGTTGATTTTTGAAATTCAAGTCTTTAACATAAACAATCTTCTCCTTATGCAAATCTCCTTATGAAAATAATCTGCTCAAAATTTTAGTATGGAAGTTCTCCAAAAGAATGGGGGCTCATTTTATAGTAAATACTACCCCCGGATATCAAAAATAACTTCAAAATGTTGGAAAACATTGAACATAACAAGTCTGATTCATTTTTAAAAAACGTACCTTTTTAGAAGCATTTTTAAAAAAATTTAGGGTGTGATGTCTAAATTTTATTTCGAATTATCTAGCTCAAGAATCTCTGATTTAGGGTTAGGGTTACAAATCTAGGAATTTATCATGGGTTAGGGTTGAAAATGGGAGGGGGGAAACGCGCTCTCTAGGACGCGTTTTCAACTGAGTTGGCAGAAGGAAAGCTGAAAATACACCTTATAGGACGCATTTTCAGTTGAATTGGCTGCCATGCAGACTAAAAGCGCATCTTGTAGGGCGCATTTTATTCCCTCCCATTTTTAACCCCAACCCTAACCTTTGAAAAAATTCCAAAACCCGGGAATCCCGGGATAATTTTCAAACATCTTTGGAATCTCAGGATAATTTTTATATTGGGCTCTCATATTGTTTGTTTTTTTTTTCAATTTTTTCCCCTATTTGCTTATATAAATGGGGGTTTGCCCCTCTACTCCATCAACTCTCTCGATCACTGTCCCTTACAAAATAAAATATTCTCTCCTAAATTGTTTTTCTTTGTTGAGTGTTGAAAGTTTCGAACGGAAAGATTTATTTGTGTTTGCGACAATGTGATAGTTTTAAGGAGTGTTTGAGTTCACGGTGATACAGTGGTGCTTGGAGAACCCCACATTACATCTACGGTGTGGGGATTTAACCATCACCTTAAAAGCCCATCGCATTGCAACTCAGGCTCCAGTTCACAGTGGTTATACGGTCATGGGTTGAAGTATAACTATGGCTCTCGGATGACAGTGGTTATGCGGTCATGGGTTGGAGTATAACTCGAGAGCCCAATTGACGGTTATTATATGGTCATGGGTTCAAGTTTCATGTCACCTAAAGAGGATGCTTTATAAACCTTATACATAAGTTTGAGACCATAATCATAGGGAAAAACTAAGGGGCTTTTCTTGGAAAAAAATCCAGTTTGAAAATGATTTTCTTGCAAAGCGGAAAATAAAAATTTTGAAAATCAACCCGGTTTGTGATATTTATAGTAATAAATCCTAGACTAAAATCATACCTGTGTTTTCGGATAGACAGATCCTTGTTGTTCTCAGCTTTCAACCAAACGATCTTCTCCTCTATTATTGTACCACGAATTACAATGTGGGCTCGAACAAAACGAATTAAACATAGAAATTATAAATAGTTTTCTTTTCTTTTAGGGTGAAAACTATTCTCTCTTAAAAATAAAAACTGGCAGAATCATTATTTCAAAAAATATTTTTAATATTTAGAGAATAAAAGTCTCTCTATTTTTAGGTAGAATAACAATATTTGAAAGTAGTGTAAATAGACCTACTAGTGTCATCTATTTATAAAGAAAGAAGGTAGAACCCTTGTTGAATTAGATAAGTTTATTTAAACTAGAAAAACGAAATCCTAGTTCTACTAAGATGTAGGGGGTGGTAACCCTAGTTAAATATACTAGGGTTTGTCGTCCCATCTTATTACATAAGGGGCTTTTGGGCCTCTTCCATATCGAGTCTAATTACAAGTACTTCTCAGGCTTTTAACCCAATACTTTATAATTTGATCCAACCCAATATTTGTTTTTCTATTTCCCAAAAATAAACTTCGATATTTATATTAAAGAATTTTCTCATCCCATTTTTACCCTTAGTAAAACTATGACGATTTTACCTCTCATAAAATTTCTGAGAAAATATATTTAATATTTCACCATTCAACTTGTTCACAATGATCGTATGGTTTATTTTCATTTTCAAGCTTTAAAATAGCTCAAAAACATAATCTCAATCTTTCGATCATTTTTGAGAAATCCTTGTTCATTTCTAAATGAATTCATTTCTCATTTTCATTTTCATTTTGGAGAAAACCTTAATCATTTCCAAATATTTCCTATTTCTCCATTTCACCATTTCTATTCATTTATGTTTATTTGATTCAACATGCTATTCATTTTTGGTATCAACGAGCTAGCGAAGGGACTAATTGGACATATGCAATTGAGGCTCAAATGATTTATAATTAAGTTTTATACTTTCTCCTATTAATTATAAACTCATTTAGTCACGAAGTCATTCCACCATAATATTGTGACTGAGCTCTCCATAATGGCATACCATAACGAAAGCAACTCGATTAGTTATTGTCCAATGACCTTGTCATAAGTGTGTTACCCTCATAGGATATCCTTAATATCTTTAGGATAATATTCATTCTCCCAATATGATATTATTTTATCTCATGGTATCCATTACATCTTCCTTCATGAAAAGTCAATTACTATAAACTAGTAATCAAGTCATTCATCACAAAGACGAACAACCCGAAGCCACGTTACTTTTCATCAACCATGTAATGCCAATGAGAGGATGTCATTTACCCTTGTCTTGGGCTATGAATTTCACTGTTGTGAATGATGCTACATACTGTAAAAGTCGTACACCCAACACACCAGCTTATGGTTCCTTATCTATTCGAACTCAGGCTTTTACTTACATCAAATTGTACGAGTCACACATACATAGTCCGTTATCCACTTAGGATTTAAGTGTGTTGCACTATGAATGTTACAAGTGAATAAATCCATAAACGGATTCAGGATCTATTCTTCTTAGGTCTTGTTTGATGTACTTTCAGTCCAGTCAGTTACATCTATGTCTCTATCTTCTAGGAGTCATCCGCTCCGATGCCCAAGATAAAGCATCTCCATAATTGGACTTGCTAGACAGCATATTAGTCCTTCAATCGGTCTGCTCGTTTCCGATTAGACTAAGGACATGTTTAGGTTCACCTAATAATACAAGTTGTCTTTTTGTATTACGATCCAACCACATAATACATGTTAGTATTAGTTTAAATGTTACACAACCAATGAGCAACATTTGTTTCTATTTTGCTTTGCATGCAAAACCCATATGAGGACAATCATACAAAATATATTAATGTAATTCATGAATTTTTATTATTATTCAATCTATTTGAAAAAATTATAAGTTTACAAACGAATATACTACACTAGGGCACCAAATCCAACAACTTTCCACTATAATCTTCTTATTCTTTTTCTCCATCTCCACCAAAACAGTATCATTAACCTTATTATTCAAAACTTGTGATTGAGTTGGGGGCAAAAGGAAGTTCAAGGGGAAGAGTGACTATGACGGTGGAGAAAAGTTGAAAGTCCTTTCAGGCTGACAGCGGTTGCTATGATTAAAGAACTCATTAATAACTACAACCGCTATCGCCTTAACTCGAGTTTTAGCTTCTCTCCACCGCCATAGTCACTCCCTCCTGAAAGTCCTCCTGCATTAAACTCTGTCACAGGTTTTGGACAATCAAGATAAGGATGCTGCTTTTTATGGAGATAGTTAAAAAGAATAAGGTCATTATACTAGAAATCCCATTTGTTTTTCCCTATGATTATGGTTTCAAACTTATGTATGGGACTTATAAATCATCTCCTTCTGGTATCATGAAGCTTGAACCCGTGACCGCATAACCACGGTCAACTAGGCTCCTGAGTTATTCTCCAACCCATGACCACACAACCATCGTCAACTAGGAGCCATAATTATACTTCAACCCGTAACCGTATAAGCATTGTGAACTGAGAGCCTGAGTTGCAATGCGATGGGCTTCTAAGGTGATGGTTTCATCCCGACACGATAGATAAAATGTGTGGGTCTCCGAGCGCTATCACATCACTATGAACTCATACCTTAAAACTATCAGAATGCATACCTCTAACACAAACACAAATAAATCATTCTTCCTAAATTTTCAACACTCAACACAAAAAAAAATTTGGGAGAAAAAAACAGAAAACACATCTTTTTAAAATTAATCTATTTCCCTAAACATTCAAAAAACAGATCCAAAACTCTAAATATCATAAATTGGGGCTTTAAAAACAAATAGCGAGTAATGGGGAAGACCTTAACAAATTTAAAAGTGACCATATGGAGATTGTGAAGCCCATATTAATTTGTACAATTTACAATTACAAGCAGTATAAAATTTGAAAGTAAGCCCCTATATGTGTAATTTATTAATGGGCAATTTACCAATAAAAGCCCTTTTTTTCAAAATTTACCGAAATGGGCCCATTTTTTTATTATTTACCGGATTGGTCCCTTTTCCCCGAAATCACGTCCATGTCAGCGCGATGTCAGGGGACGCGTCAAGACATCGCTGCCACGTCAGTGCGACTTGCTGACATGGAAGGAAATCGCGTCCTTGAGGGAGCGATTTCCTTCCATGTCAGCAAATCGCGCTGACGTGGCAGCGATGTCCT